>VHIU01000432.1:0-61203 GCA_010577795.1 Isatis tinctoria | reverse complement strand
TTTTAAAAAGAAATTGGGTAGTCGTAGGAAACGTTGCCGAAGATGTTCCTTTTCCCCAAAATTGTCGAATCCGTATCTGGAAACAAATTCCTTTTAAGAGAGAAATTCTTCTTCCATGGCGACTTACGGAGAAGCCCAGATACAGTCTCCTCAAGTGTTCCTCAATTTCCGAGGAGCCGAGCTGCGCCAGAGTTTTATCGCTCACCTCGAGAAGGCCTTGACATGTACCGGGGTCAACGTCTGTGTGGAGGGTGGAGGGATGATGAGGGGTACAGATCCTGAAAGCCTTTTCATTGGGATCGAGAAGTCGAGGATCGCGCTTGTAATCTTCTCGGAACTGTACACTGAATCGAAATGGTGCTTAGAGGAGCTGTTGAAGATCAAAGAACAAGTTGAGCAACGCAAACTCTGGGCGATTCCCATTTACTACAAGCTGAGTCCGTCTCAGGTGAGAAGTCTTGATGGAAATTTCGGACTTAACTTGTGGAATCTTGGGAAACGTACTTCAGACTTCGACAAGCTCAAGAAATGGAAGGAGGCTTTGGATTTCATTTCGTCAAGGCCTGCGCTAATGTTCAATGAGAGAAGGTACGGATTCTACACCTACTTAGAGTGTTGTGAATTAATCAAGAAGAAGACAATTTATTACAAGTAATGGAAGCGTCTCAGTTACTTACAAGTAAGTGTGCGGCTACCACTGGTCAGGGTGTCTCAAATGTTTTTTCTTATATTCATTTGGTAGTAATGAAGCCGCGTTTATCGATACCATCGTCAAGCAAGTCCATGTGGCTCTGAGCATTCTACCTAGGGATGATGAAACAAACTCTGATGCAACCCCTAAGCTACAGGATAGCGCTGAGGACAATGAAGAAAATAAGCAAGAAGATGCAAGCGAAAGCTCTACGCTGGTGACGCACGAGAAGCCCCACCAAAAGCATCAAGTGGTCATCAGTTATCGGGGAGAGGAGCTGCGCTATAGTTTTGCCAGCCACCTCACAGAAACCTTGAAAATTAACGGAGTCAGCGTCTACGAAGATGTAAATTTGTTGAGAGGTGAAGATCTTGGAAGGCTTTTCAGCAGGATCGAGGAGTCAGAGATCGCAATCGTAATCTTCTCTAGAAAGTACACAGAATCGGCTTGGTGCTTAGATGAGCTGGTGAAGATCAAAGAGCTCATGGACGAAGGCAAACTCGTAGTCTTTCCAATCTTCTACAAGGTGGAGCCATCGCAGGTTCAAAGACTGGAGGGAGTATTCGGTGAGAAATTTTGGAGTCTATGCCGTATGGAACGGGATCCCTATATCATTAAATGGAAGGTAGCTTTGGAGTCTGTTGCGTCCAAGGTGGGCATCTACTTGAAAGACGGCAGGTAGTTGAAACTTATAATTTTATACTGGCTTGATTTGACTTTCGCTGAAATTACTCTTCTTTGGGCTTATATGATTGTTGTCTCTCATCCGTTTTTCTCTTATTGGTTATGGCAGTTCTGAGAGCGATTGCATCACTCAAATCGTCAAGAAAGTCCAAGATATTCTTTTGCAGGCGGAACGAGTTAAAGCGTCTCTCTTTCCTTCTACGGAGAAAGGAAAAAGGAAGGAATTTCCGACAGGAAAAGGAGAAGAGCATGAAACTTTTCTTGACAAGTGTCACCTCGTTGGAATGGAGCAGCGTATGGAGCAATTGGAGAACAAGTTAGAGTTTGGTAGCAATGATACTCGAATTATTGGAGTTGCTGGAATGCCTGCTATTGGTAAAACCACTCTCGCAATGATGCTGCACAGAAAGTGGAACCGCAAGTTTATACGTTGCGTTCCTTTTCTGGATATACGTAAGAAGTCAATGGACTACAGGCCAGCGTGGCTGCGAAAGACACTCCTGGAGCTTTTACTTGAGGGAAAGGTTCCAGAAATAAGTGAAAAGACAACACATAGATCTGTGAAGTTTGAACTACTCGAGACCAAGATTTTTGCTGTTCTCGATGACGTGAGTAACGAGGAACAGTTAAAGTTTCTCCTCGGTGAACTTGACTGGATTAAGAAGGGAAGCAAGATTATTATTACAACGTGCGACAAGTCATTGCTTGATGGATTTGCTGATGATACTTATGTGGTTCCGGAATTGAACGATGGAGAGGCCTTTCAGCTCTTTAGATACCATGCCTTCGATCGATTCTCTAGTCCCACCCTGACGCTCTCTAGACTGTTTATGGATTACGCTCGAGGACACCCATTGATTCTCAAAGTACTAGGTATGGAACTTAGAAGGAAAGACGAGGCTTACTGGGCATCCAAATTGGAAATGGTGACAAAAGAATCCAATATGATGATCCATGATGTCTGGAGGCTCTCTATTATTCATCTAAGTGAGAACCAGAAAGATGTGTTTCTCGACATAGCGTTCTTTTTTAAATCAGAGGATGAATACTTTGTTAGGAGTTTACTAGATTCAGGATATCCCGATTGTGGAGTAAAAGATCTCGTCAACAAGTTCCTGATTACAATTGCTGACGGCCGAGTAGAGATGAATATTCCACTATATACATTCGCGAAGGACATTCCTTCTCGGTGGCGTAGGCTGTGGGACTACAAAGATTTAATCGGTTTGCTAGTACGCGAATTAGTAAGTTTATTTTTACGAATAAACAGTATTCTCTGTCACAGGAAAAAATATTGTTCAACAAAAAGTCTATATACTTTTTAAACCAATTTTCAGATAATATTTCTGAAATAAGAAATAAGGAAAAAAATGTTGACTGCTCTAAAACCTGAACGCTTTTTCCACTACTTTGAAAACAGGAGATAACAATAATAAAATGGTAACTTAGAAAATAGAAAAACTTTATATAGACAAGGTTTCTTATTAAACTGTAAATTTTCAGTTACACTGAGACTTCGTGTATGCTTAGCTAACATGTTCTCTTTTGGCTTGCGAACAGGATGCTACAGAAGTAAGAGGTATTTTCTTAGACAGTTCAAAGTTAGTGAGGAGCATGTACTTGGAAAGTTCAATCTTCATTAATATGCGCAATCTTCGGTACATGAAGATATACAATTCTTGTTGTCCTCGGCAATGTGAAGCTGACTGGAAATTAAACTTCCCCGATGGGCTTGAATTCTCCTTGGAAGAGGTCAGGTATCTTCATTGGGAGAAATTCCCATTGAACGAGCTTCCACCAGACTTTAGACCGCAGAACCTTGTTGACCTTAGGCTGCCATACAGTAATATTACACGTCTTTGGAAAGGCGAAAAGGTGTGTCTTCGTGTGCCATCTTTTTGCATATATGTTTTCATTAGATGGCTTAAGTATTTTTCGATCGGTGGTTGAATTTTGATAGGATACACCACGGTTGAAGTGGGTAGATCTAAGCCACTCGAGTAAACTGCGTGACTTGTCAGCATTTTCGAAGGCTGAAAATCTTCAAAGACTAAGTCTGGAAGGCTGCACGAGTTTGACTGAGTTGCCGGTGGAGATTCAAAATATGAGGTCTCTTGTTTGCCTGAACCTGAGAGGATGCATAAGTCTTTGGTATCTTCCAAAGATGAATTTAATCTCTCTGAAAACACTCATCCTCAGTGATTGCTCAAACCTAGATGATTTTCCGCTAATTTCAGAAAGTGTAGAATTTCTACATTTGGATGGCACAGCAATCAAAAGACTTCCTCCGGCCATACAGATCCTCCGGAGGCTTGTCGTGTTGAACTTGAAAAACTGCAGAATGTTGGATTGTCTTCCCAACAATCTGGGCAACCTGGAAGCTCTTGACAAGCTAATACTCTCTGGTTGTTCAAAGCTCAAGAATCTTCCAGCTGTCAGGAATAGCTTAAAACATCTCCGGATTTTACTTTTTGATGGGACAGGAGCAAAAGAGATGCCAACCGTCTCGTGCTTCACTGTATCCGAAGGCTCAGCTTCTGGAGATGTGTTCTTACAACCTCTAGGATCACATTGCAGGGTGAGAGAATGGCCATGTGGTGTAAACGTAGTATCCTTACTGCGACGTCTATGTTTGAGTGGAAATGATTTTGTCAGCCTGCAACCTGACATTTGGAAACTTTACAATCTGAAATGGCTCGACGTGAAGCAGTGCAGGAAGCTGAGATCTGTTCCAATGCTTCCACCAAGGCTTCAATACTTTGATGCACATGGTTGTGATTCACTGGAAAGAGTTGCAAATCCTATAGCCTTTCCGGTGTTCCCTGATCAGATCCATGGCACATTAAATTTTTCCAACTGCATCAAGTTGGATCGAGATGCAAAGGATAGTATCATATCCTATACTCGGTGGAGAAGCCAGTTAGTGCTAGATGAAATCGCACGATACAATGGGGTATGTCTATTTCTCTCCATCAGTTTCCAGTCTTCCTTGCTGCTTACGTGGTATCTGATCTTGTTTTGGTACTCTCTTTTACAGGGTTTAGTTTCGGAAGCTTTGATTGGAACTTGTTTTCCTGGATGGGAAGTCCCTGCGTGGTTCAGTCACCGAGCCTATGGATCGATGTTAAAGACCAATCTGCCTCCACATTGGTGTGACAACAAGTTTACTGGGATTGGTCTATGCGCTGTTATCGTATTTGATGGCTACCAAAACCAGAGGAAACGTGTCTTATTGAAATGTCATTTTGAGTTCAAGAATGTCTACGGGTCTAAAAGCCGCTTTAGCTTCACTGTTGGAGGTTGGAGCGAACCAAGTAACACACCACGGCAGCTTGTATCGTCTCATGTCTTTATTGGCTTTACGAGTAGGTTGGATATCAACAACATTAGTGACGAGGACGATGAAGAGAAATGTGTCTGTACTGAAACCCTTATTGAGTTTGAAGTGACAGATGGTATGGAAGAGATCAAAGGTTGCGAGGTGGTGAAGTGTGGCTTTAGTTTGGTATATGCACCCGAAGACAGAAGGAATATATGTTCAGATTGAAAGACTTTGTAACTCCGATAAAGGGTTGAGATCATCAGGTGAAGCGAAAACACAAAGGTGCTGTTCCTTATAAAACATAACTTTTCGATCCATTTTACCTTAAATTTTAATCTAAAAATCTAAATATATTATATAGGACCTAGGTTATCAATTTTAGATTTCGAATATTTCATTTTCATCTGTTACCATACGAATACAGTTCAGTTCCTAATCTAGTGTATATATATATATATTCCATAATGATTAACTTAGTTGGAACCTAGTTGGGATTGTCTATAATTTTTTATAAGACAGTCTTAAATGACTGAATCATGATTACATCTCACCACTAAAAAGAAAAAGAAAATATTAAATCTAACCATAGTAGAGAGATCTTCTTACCATGGTCTGATTTTAATACACAATTGAAATTGGTTGGTGACCGGTGAGTGTGCGTAGTAACTAGTAAGCATTTGGTTTAAGTTTCATAGCGTTGACCGATCGAAACTCTCCGATGGCGATCATCACCACCACCAGCGATGCTTCCGCGGACGAACCGATCTCTCAGTGGCGGCCTCAAGTGTTCATCAACTTCCGGGGCGCCGATCTTCGCCACGGCTTCATGAGCCATTTGACGAGGGCCTTCAGAGATAGTGATATCAGTTACTACATCGACTGTGACGAGCCCAGGGGCGCATCTCTTGAGATCCTTTTCGAGAGGATCAGGGAGTCGCAAATTGCACTGGTGTTCTTCTCGAATCGGTACGCAGAGTCAGAGTGGTGTTTGGACGAGCTGGTGGAAATTATGAAGAACATGGAGAAAGGAAAGCTCAGAGTCATACCCGTCTTCTTCAAAGTGAAGCCAGAGGACGTGAAAGGGCAAAAGAAAGAGTTCGGGGTTGCGTTATACGGAGAAGGCCGCCGTAGGAGACCAAGAATGCCGCAATGGGAAGACGCTTTAGAGTATGTTCCCACACAGATGGGGTTGGTCTTGGCCGAATCGAGGTGAGGAAGACTCAGTTTTTGTTTCACCACCTCAGTATTTCCATTGATCTTTTCTTTTTCTTCTTCCTCATTCGTATTTCAGTTCGGAAGACGATTTCCTCCATGAGCTAATCAAAACAGTAAAGGAAGTGGAAGGCATACTTTTATCAGAAAGAAGAAAACGTTCCTCTTCATCTGAACCTATCAGACACCTTACAGGTACAGCATCTCCTCCCCCTTACGAGGAGCAACGTCTTGAGCAATTGGAAGAAAGGTTTGGTTTTAATCCTGCCGTTACTCAAATTTTTGGAATTGTTGGTATTGCCGGGATTGGTAAAACCATTCTCGCACAAAAGCATTTCAATAAGTGGAAAAAGAAGTTAGCAGCTAACGAGAGTCTTCTTGGTATTCATGAGAGTTCAAAGAATGAGTAGGGATCAGCTTGGCTGATTAGACAACTTGGGGCTAAAGTTTTCGAGAAGAAAATTTTCATCCTTTTGGATGACGTGAGAGAAAAGACACAAATACAGTTTCTACTCAATAACCGCGACCGGATTAAGGTTGGAAGCAAGATTGTGATTACAACGCGCGACAAGTCGTGGATCCGACAAGTGGTTGACGATACATATGTTGTCCCTGGATTGAACGAAAACGAAGCCTTACAACTCTTTCGCTATCATGCTTTCAATAGCCAAGACTCTACTCCCACGCAGAACCTCGATAATCTGTCCAAAAAGTTTGTGGATTATGCTGGAGGCAATCCACGAGCCCTGGAGGAATTAGGGAAGGAACTTCGCGGGAGAGACGAGGCTTACTGGGAGAAAATAATAGAAACGCTGCCACATTGTTGCAACGTGAATATCAGAAGAGAGTTAAAAATCAGTTATGACCAGCTGACTGATCAACAAAAAGATGCGTTTCTTGACATAGCTTGTTTTTTCAGATCAGAAGATAAGGATTGTGTAACAAGTTTGCTGGCTTCTCAATGGTCCGCTGCAGAAGCTGCGAGGGTTATTGGAGACCTCGCCGACAAGTTCATGATAAGTTTCTATGCTGGCCAAATCGAGATGCCTAATATACTATGTTCATTGGGCAAGGAACTTGGTTTATTGGCATCTGCAGAAGACAATCTGGGAAAGAGCAGGCTCTGGGATCATGATACAGTTGTTCAAGCTTTGGTCAACAAAAAGGTAAGAATCATCGATCTATTTATTCATGACATCATTATAGGAAAGGTCAAAGGCTTATTACATGGAAAGTAAAAGAAACTCACACATCAAAGAAGTTAGTATACATTAGTTTCTCCTAGCTAATTCTACATCTTGTTTTGAGCTTTCCTAACTTCTTGCGTGTGTGTGTTTTAACATGTTAACAGGAAACAGATGGTACTGTGAGAAGTATCTTACTCGACGTGTCGAAGTTAAAAGAAGAAATCGCCATAGCTTCAAACAAGTTGACCTTAATGCCGAACCTGCGGTATCTCAAAATCTTTGACTCTGGCTGCCCTCGGCAATGTAAAGTTGTTGACGCTGTTGACTGCAAAGTACACTTGCCCGATGAAGTTGAGCTGCCTTTGAAAGAGATTCGATATCTCCACTGGCTGAAATTTCCATCGAAGGAACTCCCAACAGACTTCGACCCGGTGAGTCTTGTTGACCTCAGGCTGCCATACAGTAAGATTGAACGTGTTTGGGATGTTGTGAAGGTGTGTCTTCTTGTTCAATGCTAGATTTAATTATATTATGGCTAAAGTACGTAACCTATGAATTATAGCTTGTTTTCTGGGTGCTTGTCCTCACAGGATACACCAAATCTGAAGTGGGTTGATTTCAGTCACTCGACAGAGTTGACAGACCTGTCAGCTTTGTGGAAAGCTGAATCTCTTGAAAGATTGAATCTTGAAGGTTGCACTAAACTTGTTGATTTGCCAGAAGATACGGAAAATATGAAGAGTCTTGCTTTCTTGAATCTCAGAGGATGCACAAGCCTCTCTTATCTTCCAAAGATGGAGAGTTTAAACTGTCTCAAGACTCTCATCCTCAGTGGCTGCTCAAGCTTTGATGACTTTCAGGTGGAATCTAAAAATCTTGAACATCTACATTTAGACGGCACAGAAATCACGAAACTTCCCAAGACTATCCAGAAGCTCCAAAAACTTATTGTGCTGAATCTGAAAGACTGCATAATGCTCAAGTCTCTTCCGGATTGTCTCGACAAGCTGAAGGCTCTTGAAGAACTAATACTGTCTGGTTGTTCAAAGCTTAGGAGTTTTCCTGAAATTAAGGAGAACATGGAAAATCTGCAGATTTTACTACTCGATAGGACGAAGATCAGAGACGTGCCAAAGATATTATTACGCTGTGCCAACTCAGTAGACCAAGTTTATAATGTCCAAGCATCACTACGGATGTCTGGCCTATCCTTGTTGCGACGTCTGTGCTTAAGTAGAAATGATACGATCGTCAGCCTGCAATCTAGTATTACTGAGCTCTATCATTTGAAATGGATCGACTTGAAGTATTGCGATAGACTCGAATCTATTTCGATGTTACCACCAAATCTTCAATGCTTAGATGCGCATGATTGCATCTCACTTAGAACAGTAGCGAGTCCGCTAGCTCGTCCCGGGACAACAGAGCAAGCAACAGAGCAAGTGCCCTCCTCATTCATTTTCACTAACTGTGAAAAACTAGAGCACGCCGCCAAGAATGAAATCACGTACTATGGTCACGACAAGGGCCGGCTCCTGTCGAAAACATTGAATCGCCACAATAAGGTATTTCTTTTTTTACTCATTCTTGCAAGTCCAAAGTTTAAAAATATGTTAAGCATACTCGGTTTGCTTTGCAGGGTCTTTCTTTTGAAGCTTTGGTTTCCACTTGCTTTCCTGGAAGTGACGTTCCTGATTGGTTTGGTCACAAAGCTTCTGGAGCAGTGTTGGAGCCTGAGCTGCCTCAACATTGGGGTGAAAGCGGTTTTGTTGGAATAGCTCTATGCGCTATTGTCTCGTTTGAAGAGCAAAAAATTCAGAACAACAACCTCCAGGTGAAATGCATATGTGACTTCAACAATGTTAAGACATCCTCCAGCTCCTTTAACTGCCCTGTTGGAGGTTTATCCGAGTCAAGCCATGAGCAACGCATCGTCAAATCTAGTCATGTGTTCATTGGCTACACCAATTGGTTGAATATCAAGAAATGTCAAGAAGAAGATGGTAAGAAGGGATGTGTTCCTACTAAGGCTTCAATTAAATTTCAAGTGAAAGATGATAATGGTGAGGTTAAGAACTGTGAGGTGCTGAAGTGCGGTTTTAGTTTAGTTTATGAAACTGGTTCTTGGGAGGCAAGCTCAAAGACAGATGACGTCGAACAAGGTGAATTTGAATCTCCTGAGAAGAATACGAAGGTTTCTAAAATTATGGTTGCAAACTGTGGTGCAACTACAATGCGAGATCATAAAGTCAGTGGTGAGACAAGCTCCACAAAGAGCTAGATCACCGTTTTATACTTCAGCACACGACAATATATCATCTTGGTTCCGTAATCGAACCCTGTGTCCTGCCTTTTTTGATGGTTGATTTAATACCGATTTCCTTCCCCATTGTAAGCACCTGGAGCTGATGAACAAGATCATATATCGGAGTTGTAGCACCGATATGGTTTGTATTCAGAATCTTTGAAAACCGAAATTTGATTTCTTCTGACCACGCTACATCTAGATATATGCTCGGCTGTTCCTCAAGGCTCATTTTCAGCACGTCCTGAATCTTACCTTCTGGCCTTATCCGTAATCTCTTCCAGTAAAAGTATGCATTCAAGGGCAGAAGGAAGGGATAAACCGATATCCAGAACTTCAGCAGAATCTCAAGAAGTTGAATCTGGATCTTGATTTTGTTTCTCCATAGCTCATTACGAGCTTTTTTCCAAAGTCTCCCATATCAGCAAGAGTGATAGAAATTATAAGGAGAGAGAAACAAGATACTCTTCTTTTTTTTTCTGGTCAACTAAACAAGATACTCTAGCTTGCATTTAAGTAGTGAAGCGAACTCACACTCACCTTGCACCACTTCCAACATAATTAGTCTTTTGCTATTGTCCATTTTCTTCACCTGATTCAGAGTTCGTGCGTGTAATACACGCTCTCAGTATAGTGGAAGGTAATCTTACTGAAATCAATAACCTAATAGATTACACAAAAAGATGTTGCCAATGCTAAAGGAGTAAAGCATTTCAGAATCAAAAGAGAAAACATAAACATACTCCACAGACGAAATTACCCTGAAAAGCCTTCTGATGATCACCAACTGAGACGACGAACATCACACAATTGAGCTGTAAGTCTTGTATCTTATGATGCAGCTCCTGAGTTTAGCAAGTCAAGCACTTCGAAAGTCCGTAAGTGTTAGGCTTTCCTCTGCAACACCCATGTCAGATTTTGTTTACAAAACAGAAGGAATCGATCAAAAATAGAATCGAAGTTGGAAAGTATAGAGAGACTAGTAAGTCAAAAACATACATTTTCATTTTGGAACATCATAAAATTGGAAAAAGTTTGAAAGTTAACAAAAGACATTAAGACTTCAAAGCAATCATCATCTCGCAAACATTTAACAGGTTCCAATAACAATCATGTTATAGATGTTTATAGCCTTTTAGGAATGTGCCAAACTTTACAAATCCCACAAAAATTCACTAACACGATAAAACTAAAGCCTTTCAAAATTATGGACCAATGTGTCTTTGGTCCAAAACAAAACCAATCAGAAATGACGTATCTAAATTCCATGATTAAACATAAAATTTCATTCCATTGGATCTTTTACATCATTGCCATCCCACGCTCACGAGACGACAGTTTTATTCAATCTAAGTTATTGCTATCACGCGTTCAGAAGACGACAAATTTATTCAATCTACATTATATATTGCCATCACACGTCTCCAAGACACCCTCATTGATTCAGACGACAGAAGAGATCATACTCTTCCGGTTCTCACACCCGACACCGACACTCACCTTCTCCGGGCAGTTGTTCCGTACAACAGTTAAGTCATACGGTGACTCGTCGACGGCAAGCCATTGATCCACACCGAAGTGCTGACGCACGCACGGAGCTCCAACTTTGACAGTCGTGACCTCCACGTAGTTAACATACCAGCCGGGCTTGTTGCCGGAGCCGTCAGATGCCAGGCTCAGTAAACATATTGGGCTCGGAAGACACCGTGCCTTCCCACTGAAAATGTCGAGATTACCGTTCTCGAAGTAGTCGTGACCTTGTCCCATTAACCCACCCCATGTCTCTAGGTTTTTGATCTCGATGTGCTGTCCGGTTTGGTCGGAGATTATAGCGCTTACGATAGCATCTGTGCCGGCGTTTGTTTTCGTTCCGGTTTGGAGATAGAATGTGTAGATGCAATCTGGTTCCTGCGAAATTATTATAAAGTTAAAACCGAAGAAAGCAAGGTTTAATATAGCCTAATAGTTTAAACTAACTTCGTCAGGTAAAATAAATTCATAATCTAGGGTTGATGATGAGATCTTGGAAACTTACGGCCAACGCAACAACAGAGACTGTGGCAATGAGGACAAGGGAGAGGAGGAGAACGTTAGGGCTAGCCATATTTGGTGATGCGAATGTAAGAAATGGAGATTTGATCTGTCTCACTATTTATAGAGTTTGAGAGAGAATTGTCTCAAAAATAGGGAATTGCTTCTTGAATGATACATCCGTTTGAGAAGGGTAATGCTTCTTGAATGATGCATCCGTTTGAGAAGGATAATGCTTCTTGAATGGTGGTAGTATATTATTTTTGAGTAACTTGGCGTAATAGCCTTTGACTCGACCTTTATTTGCTCAGAAACCCCTTTTGAAAACAACATAATTTTTTGGTTTTTTACCCTGTGTGATTACCTTTTAACCCTCTCTATTTCGCGCAATGGCATATAGGTTCTAACAACATATTTTTAATACCTTACGCGGCTAGTCCTATCAAATTATGCATCAACCGTCGTATATCTCTTCTCGAAATTTGTAACCTACTTCTCTCCTCGCAACTGTTCACCTTCTTCATAATCACCGGGGAGATTTTGAAGAATCTGTTCCTCATTCTCGGTTTCGTAACCACAAATTCTCTTTCCGTCGTCCCTGTATCCGTCTCTCTTGAGGTATTCACCTTTCCTGTTCTTCGTCCCTGTACTTATCGTTCTCTCCTCACTTTCTCTCTCTTCGCCTCTCCCGAAATATCTCTCTCTTCGCCGCTCCTTAAATCTTCTGCTTTTAACGCGTGTATCGTTTGGGTTCTCATATCAGTCTGTTGCTCATTACTTGTTTCTTTACATGATTTAGGGTTTTATCTGGTCTGGATTCATAGTTTGTTCGCTGGAAATCGTTTGTTTTTCCTCCGATTTCGTTCTGTTACTTAATTAAACTCGGAATTTTTTTTTTACCGGGAATCTCTTCTCGTATTTTATGTCTTCGTTTTCCTTGCATGCAATCTGAAACATTATTTCCAGTTCCATTGTTTACGTTTTCCTTGCATGCAATCTGATAATTTGTTCCTTAGATTTCCCCTTTCTTTTATTCGCTTTGTTTTGTTGCTGGTAATTGTCTTTATATGTTCTGTAAAAATTATTTGATGTTCCTGATAATTTGTACCATTTATTTCTTCTTCACTTCTTTTACGATACTAATTATCTGTTATATGATATACTTCTTCTATTTCTATTGGCAGTTAGATGGCTGATAGACGCTTGCCCTCCCGTTTGTGGCCAAAGTCGTTTGATGGAAAAAACCTCAAAGTTCTGTCCTACGGCAAACTCTTCTGGATTGAAAAAATTGTGGAATGGCTTGATGAACCTCAGCTTCAACGGTTGCGGGCGTCGCAGTTTGGGAGACTATTTGATTTTCCTCAGCTATATACCTTCTCGGGTACTTTCGTTCATTTCATACTCTCTCGGATGCTTAGTACAAAGGAGGCTCACCAGCTTTGGTTTATTTTCGCGGGAAAGCCATGGCGTTTTTCTATCCGTGAATATGCTATAGCTACTGGTCTGAAATGTACAGCATTGCCACCAAAGCCCCGGACGGGAAAATCAAAATGTATGTATTGGGATACGCTATTCCCGGACAACAAATCTGTCTCGTTTACATGGATGATAACGACACTCAACAGTGGCAGAATCACGGATCCGGATATGAAGCTGCGCTATGTGGCCTTGTTTCTTGTAGAGTGCTTCTTATGTGCCAAGTCGCACGAAACTCTCATTAAGGAAGAGAGTGTGGAGCTTGTTGAAGATATCGATGCATTTCTCGCATATCCCTGGGGTACTCTCTCTTTCAGCGTCACTATTGAATCTATCTTAAAGAAAATCAAGTACTTGGACCGAAAACCAACTCTTGCCCTCCAAGGATTTCTTCTCCCTCTCCAAATTGTTGCATTCTTGGCCGTACCTTCAATAGCAGGTACTTTGGTTGAGCCTTTGGCACTCGCTGGTCAGAATCCTAACAATGTTAACCAAGCTTCGCTGTGCCTCCGACTCTCAAAAAATTAAGGAACTTGAAGACGACGTTGAGGTATATTTCAAAAATAAAATTGTATTGCCATTATTATTCGTATATATATATCCAATTATATACTTTATTGCTACATATATCTCTACTGTGTTTATTTATTTCTTTTTATATTACCAAAGACGATTGTATGGTACTGTTAATTATTTGTTCTTATTTTCTTATTAATTAGGTTGACGTTATTGCTATTATTGCTGGAGATGTTCCAAACGACTATGCCCCGCCTGCTGCGTTCGAAGATATTGGTGATAAAAATGTTCGTTACTTGGTTAAGTTGATCGAAGAGGATCACGATTTTGATGACGACATGTGGGGAGAGGGACTTCGGAAAGTAAAACATGTCAAAAGGCGGCCCGATGGAAAAGGGAACAAATGGAAGACATCGAAGAGGAAGAAGACTTCCTGTAAGTCGAGTCGCAATGATAGTTCGGACTCGCCTTCCTCCGATGATGATGATACTTGCGACACTAATCACAAGCGAAAGAGAGGCCGCAGTTCCCCATCATCTTCTCCTCCTTCATCTGAGTCCGAAGACAGTTCCTGTGCGGAACCGGTGAAGCATAATAAGAAGTCCGCTAAAACTTCTCGGAAACATGTCCACAAGAGTCGGACCCAGCCATTATCCCCTGTTAAAGAGGGAGTTTCCAAAGTTCCTTCTTCTATTTCTCCTCGTTTCGTTGAAAAGGAAGTACAAAGAGCCATTGCTGCCGTTGCCAGAGATATTAAGACACACATTACTCTTTCGATTTCTGATTTGGAGGCCCGGTGGGAGGGTCGACATGATGAACGGTTTGAAGCAATGGAGAAGTTATTTATGCAACAACTTGTTTCTTCTAAATCTGCTCCAATGGATGTTGTACCAAGAGACAAGAGGAAAGGTAAAGTACCAGCTGTCAATCCCCTGCTGATGACAGGCGGTACGCGCCGTCTAACTCGGAGCTCAGCGAAGATTTTGAGTACTTCACCAACGGCTAATTCTTTGAAGAATGTAGTATGTCCTTCATTCCCTGTTATACTGCATTAGTAATTTCTATTATATATATATATATATATCTATTTATTATGGTTTTTGTATAATGTAAGGTTTACAGAGAAAGAGAACGGCTGTACTCCAAGTGGATTCATTATCAGCATCTACGAATGTGAGTTTATATACATAAATCTATAGTTTGTGTCTTTTCCTCCATGACAAATATGTTAAATTTGAATTTATCTCCAGTCCTCAGACCTTCCTCATACCAATGACGCTGAGCCTAATCCACCTTTTCTTCAAAGATGGTATTCATATTAGTGTTCTTATTCTTTTCTTTTCTAAATAATATATATTTTGTTTGTTTTCAAAGAAATATTTCCAGTCATCCGAAGATGTTACCCTCCTTATCGGTAGTGTTTTATGAAGGGAATGTCCTGAAATCAGACTTGTATTTATTCTATTAGAGTCGTGATGTCGAGATAAGACAATCATATGATATTGGATGGTTATAATGTTTTGCTAGAAGCCGCTTATAACTTATGAGTTATGAACTCATTACCATTATCATATGATCCTATAGGGTCACACACCTAAGCAAACTGGATATTATAAATTGGGTTTTGATCATTAGAGTAATGATTATGATCAACGTATATAAGATATACGTCGATATCGACTTTCTGTGAGGGTGTCGATCGACACCAATGGTGGGTGTCGATCGACACTTGTTCGGTCACGACTTCTAGAAGTATTGACTTTTGGATGGTGTCGATCGACACCAATTAGGTTGGTGTCGATCGACACCCGTCGGCAGCTCCAGCCTATATATATGATATAGGGGCTGCTCGACAGTATATAACAAAAACAATATCAGAAGTTGTTCAGAAGTTGTTTTGAGCTTCAGAAAAACACAGAAACGAAGATAGAAACCCGAAGGCGAATCGTTCGCTCCGGCACTAGCATCCCGTCGTCCAGTTTGTGTGCGTGTGGACTTCTGTAGAGGCGCAGCACTTGAGGCGCTTGAGATCTCGATTACCTGTTCTTATTCCGCTGCAAAACCTTCAGGTATGTTCGAGATTTCATATATATTCAACATAGATTCAATTGGCACGATCCGTGGATTTAGGATTGTTGTTAGGGCTGTTTTAATATGATTAAAACCTGAACGAAATCCATCAGTGGTATCAGAGCGGTGTGTTTCTATTGAATCTGTTGAATATATGTAAATCAATCTGTTCAAAAATCGTTTTTGATGAAGAACACGTTCTGAGTTCTTCGGTGTCGATCGACACCAATTCGGTGTCGATCGACACCACTATGGTTTTCGCGTGAAAAATAGTTTTCGCGTGAAAACTTTAGTTTACGATCGGTTTAAACGGTAAATTAGTTATCGTTAATTAAACTGATTTGGTGGGTGTCGACCGACACTAAAGTAGTGTCGATCGACACCGGTCGGATATATGCAAATTGATTCGATCGGTTTAATCGGTTAAATGGTTTATCGCGATTGAACCGGATCAGAATCTGTCGGTCAACACAAAAGTTGTGTCGATCGACACTGACCTGGTGTCGATCGACACCACTTCAGAATTTGCGTAACTTGTAACTTAAGAAAATTTTAAAAGGTTAAAACAAAGTTAAAATATCTAGAATATATACTAATATAAACTAGATAAATGTCCGTTCCTCAAACATAATATTAAGCTTTAATATCTTCCCAATCTTGTCAACTGTCAAGGCTCGTTTCATTGTGTGATGGGTCTGCCAAAGCAGGGTGTCCGCAATTACATGAGTGAGGCAGGTTGTAATCGTTACTACGGACTTAAAAGATTGGTTTGCTTAAATGGGCTATCAAAATAGTTTTGGGCTCATAGATATAGGATTGGATTCGATATTAGATATTAATCCAAGACCAAGAATTATATATGATATAATTAGCAAAGTGTTGCTTACCTAAATAGCTAAAGTTTGGGCGATGGGCCAAAGCTCACTCAAATTTTTGTGAAATATGGATCTTGGATCATTATATTCAATTGAGGAAAATTGTTTTGAATATAATGTGAGTTTCTTAATTGTTAAGATTTCTCATTTCTTAAACATCAAAAACTAAACTCTCATTTTGTGTTTTCAGCTATGGCTAGTTCCCCTCACAGAAACACATTCTCGCTTCGATCCGTCCTTGAGAAGGACAAGCTTAATGGATCGAACTTCCTTGAATGGTATCGGAACTTGAGAATTGTTCTCAAGCAGGAGAAAAAGGAATATGTCCTTGAGAAGGCTCTCCCTGAGAAACCAAAGTCCAATGCCGGACACGCTGAAAGGAATGCTTGGGAGAAGCATTCCAATGATGAGGTCGATGTGAGTTGTCTCATGCTGGCTACCATGAACTCGGACTTGCAGAAGCAATACGAGAACGTGGCGTCACCTGTTGAGATGATCACAGCCTGAAAGGGATGTTTCAGGAGCAAGCACGAACTGAGAGATACCAGACGGTTAAGTCTCTCATTGAGTGCAAGCTACCAAAAGATGGTCCAGTTAGCCCACATGTCATTAAGATGATGGGTTATATTGATAACTTGGCAAAACTGGATTGTCCCCTTAGCCAAGAGTTGGCTACGGACATCATTTTGCAGTCGTTGCCGTCAAGCTTTGATCAGTTTATCATGAACTATAACATGAACAACATGACAAAGACTTTGACGGAACTGCATGGCATGCTCAAAACAGCTGAGCCAAACATCAAAAAGGGCACCCCTAATGTACTTATGGTACAAGGGGGTAAAAAGTTTAAGAAACATGCTAAGGGTAAAGGAAAAGCTAAGGCATTCCCGATTGAGAATCAGGATAAGCCTGAGACTTCTTCCAAACCCAAACGCGGCCCTACTGATGCTGATAAATGCCATTACTGCACAAGTCTGGGCATTGGAAGAGAAATTGCAAAGAGTATCTGGGAGATCTAAAGAACTCGAAGAAGACGTATGAGACGACTTCTTCAGGTATCTATGTTATAGAAGTAAATGTTACTACTTCAGGTTCTAAGTCTTGGGTATTAGATACCGGCTGTGGCGCTCATATTTGTACAAATATGCAGGGTCTAAGCAACAGTAGAACGCTGGAGAAGGGACAAGTGGACCTGCGCGTTGGGAATGGAGCAAGAGTTGCTGCATTGGCCGTAGGAACTTATCATTTGTCTTTGCCGTCAGGCTTATTTGGAATTGAATAATTGCTACTATGTACCTGCTATAAGCAGAAACATCATTTCTATTTCTGTTTTGGATTTAGAAGACTTTCATTTTTCGATTAAAAACAAGTGTTGTTCTTTTGATCGTAATGAAATGTTTTATGGTAGCGCTCCATTAGAGAATGGACTTTATATTCTTAACCAATCTTTGCCTGTCTATAACATAAGTACTAAACGGTTAAGAACCAATGACTCGAACCCCACGTTTCTCTGGCATTGTCGTTTGGGCCACATTAATGAGAAAAGGATTCAAAAGCTTCATAATGATGGGCTTTTAGACTCATTTGATTTTGAATCATTTGAGAAGTGTGAATCCTGCTTAATGGGCAAAATGACAAAGGCCCCTTTCAACAAATTTAATGAAAGGGCCGGTGACCTATTGGGCCTATACATACCGATGTATGTGGTCCAATGAGTGTTAGTGCTAGAGGAAACTTTCAGTACTTCATCACGTTTACTGATGATTTCAGTAGATTTGGTTATGTCTATTTAATGAGACATAAATCGGAATCCTTTGAAAAGTTCAAGGAGTTCCAAAATGAAGTGCAGAACCAACTTGGCAAAAGTATTAAAGCTCTTCGATCAGATCGTGGAGGTGAATACTTAAGCCAAGAGTTCAGTGATCATCTGAGTAATTGTGGAATTGTTTCACAACTCACTCCTCCTGGAACACCTCAGTGGAATGGTGTATCTGAAAGGAGGAATCGGACTTTATTAGATATGGTTCGATCGATGATGAGTCAAGTAGATCTTCCATTATCCTTTTGGGGATACGCTCTAGAAACGTCTGCGTTTACGCTAAACAGAGTTCCATCAAAATCAGTCGAGAAGACGCCATATGAGATGTGGACTGGAAAAGTTCCAAGTTTGTCTTTTCTTAAAATTTGGGGTTGTGAAGCTTATGTCAAACGGTTGATATCTGATAAGCTTGAACCCAAATCTGATAAGTGCTACTTCGTTGGTTATCCTAAGGAAACCAAGGCTTACTACTTTTACAACCGTTCTGAGAACAAAGTGTTTGTTGCTAAGAACTGTGTTTTTCTTGAGAAGAATTTCTTTCCAAGAAGAACAGTGGGAGTAAAGTACAACTCGAAGAAGTTCGAGAATCACAGGAGCCTGCTCAACCTGTCGAGGAAGAGCAGCGACTGGATCTACAAAGAGTTGTAGAGCCCGAGCTGGATCTACAAAGAGTTGTAGAGCCCGAGCCTGTGATGCCAGAAGTTCGCAGATCCGAAAGGATTCGTCAAGAGCCCGAGAGATATGGATTTCTCGTGACTAATTGTCATGATCTCTTGATCATTGACAGTGACGAACCTGCGACTTTCGAAGAAGCAATGATGGGCCCTGACTCCGAAAAGTGGTTTAAAGCCGCTGAATCCGAAATCGGTTCCATGTCACAAAACCAAGTATGGACTTTGGGTGATTTACCTGATGGTGTAAAAGCCATTGAGTGTAAATGGGTCTTCAAGAAGAAGATCGATGTGAATGGAAACGTTCAGATTTACAAAGCTAGGTTGGTGGCAAAAGGTTTCAAACAAGTTCAAGGTGTTGACTATGATGAAACCTATTCCCCAGTCGCTATGCTTAAATCTATTCGGATTCTCCTAGCAACAGCCGCTCATTATGATTATGAGATTTGGCAAATGGATGTGAAAACAGCTTTCCTTAACGGGATTCTGGAGGAGGATGTGTACATGACACAACCTCCGGGTTTCACTAATCCTGATGCTGCTGGGAAAGTATGCAAGCTTCATAAATCCATTTATGGATTGAAGCAAGCATCTCGGAGTTGGAACCTACGTTTTGATGAAGCAGTTAAAAAGTTTAACTTCATCAGAAACGAAGAGGAACCTTGCGTTTACAAGAAGACTAGTGGGAGCGCAGTTGCATTTCTCGTACTGTATGTAGATGACATACTTCTCATAGGAGATGATATTCCATTACTTCAGTCAGTAAAGGACTGGCTCGGAAGTTGTTTCTCGATGAAAGACATGGGCGAAGCCGCCTATATTCTTGGAATAAGGATCTATAGAGATAGATCAAAGAGGGTGATTGGACTGTGCCAGGACACTTATATAGATAAGGTTCTACACAGGTTCAACATGCATGATTCCAAGAAGGGCTTGCTTCCGATGTCTCATGGCATTACTCTCAGCAAGAAGCAGTGTCCTTCGACACCTGCTGAGCGAGAGCGCATGAGTAGGATTCCTTTTGCTTCTGCAGTAGGATCTATTATGTATGCCATGCTTTGTACTCGTCCAGATGTTGCTTGTGCTTTAAGCATGACGAGTCGATACCAGTCAGATCCCGGTGAGAGTCACTGGACTGCCGTCAAGACTATCCTAAAGTATTTGAGAAATACCAAGGATAAGTTCTTGGTTTATGGAGGATGTGATGAGCTTGTAGTGAGTGGTTATACGGACGCCAGCTTTCAGACAGATAGAGACGATTTTCGATCTCAGTCTGGTTACGTCTTCTGTCTGAATGGAGGTGCAGTTAGTTGGAAGAGTTCCAAGCAGAGCACCGTGGCGGATTCGACGACCGAGGCTGAATACATCGCTGCTTCGGAAGCGGCGAAGGAGGCTGTTTGGATTAGGAAGTTCATTACTGAGCTTGGTGTGATTCCTAGCATTTCTGAGCCAGTGGCATTGTTTTGTGACAACAATGGAGCCATAGCTCAAGCTAAGGAGCCCAGATCACACCAGAAATCCAAACACATTGAGAGGAGATATCATCTGATTCGTGATATATTGAGAGAGGCGACGTCAAGATCAGCAGAGTTCCGACAGACGAGAACGTTGCTGACCCATTGACTAAGCCACTTCCACGACCAAAGCATGAGAGTCATGCTGCTGCTATAGGCATTAGATTCCTTAAGCATTAATCTTGTTTTAGTGGGAGTTATCATATTTATGTTTTGATGTTCATGTAAACATACATTTGGTTATGTTTTATTTAATGAAATTGTTTCATTGTTATTTAATGGTGTTATTAAATAATTGTCCAAAAGTAATTTATGGCATTCTTATAGATCATCAAATACGTGATTTGATCATGAAACTCTATAAGTGATAGATGACATAAATTATTTTCGTCCATAGTCGAGGTTATTAAAATTGGACATTAATAACCGCGTGAGACTAGTATGTGAGGTGACTGATGACTAAGTTTCATGGAGTCATTAATAGGAGTATTAAAGTCAATCACATAGATATGTGTTAGAGAACACATGATCGGACATGACCCGCTAATGAGAACTCTACAAGATTGTTATATGAGTGTCATAAGAGTTTCTCATTACGACTATAGAGTATAGTCCTTAGACCTGAGTTCATCATGATTTCTTACATATGAATTGGTGTGCTTTGACCTTGTCAAACGTCAGCCGTAACTGGTGGCTATAAAGGCATTGATTGGGCATATTATGAAGTGTGTAGGGAACAGGGATGGAACAAGATGGAATTTGTCCCTCCCATATAACGGGAGATAAATATCTCAGGGCCTATCGAAGATTTGATACTGGAAATGCGTGGCTGCGCTCAAACGGATTGAATGTCAATCGTTTGTATTTTATCAGTATACATCAGAGTTCGATAAACATGGTTTGGTTGATTAAGGATGACACGAGTTCTTGCCTTATGCCAGATCGAGATATAGAGACAAAGGGATTATGGGAATAGTTGATTCCAGTACAAGTGGGAGATTGAAGGGAATGTCCTGAAATCAGACTTGTATTTATTCTATTAGAGTCGTGATGTCGAGATAAGACAATCATATGATATTGGATGGTTATAATGTTTTGCTAGAAGCCGCTTATAACTTATGAGTTATGAACTCATTACCATTATCATATGATCCTATAGGGTCACACACCTAAGCAAACTGGATATTATAAATTGGGTTTTGATCATTAGAGTAATGATTATGATCAACGTATATAAGATATACGTCGATATCGACTTTCTGTGAGGGTGTCGATCGACACCAATGGTGGGTGTCGATCGACACTTGTTCGGTCACGACTTCTAGAAGTATTGACTTTTGGATGGTGTCGATCGACACCAATTAGGTTGGTGTCGATCGACACCCGTCGGCAGCTCCAGCCTATATATATGATATAGGGGCTGCTCGACAGTATATAACTAAAAAACATATCAGAAGTTGTTCAGAAGTTGTTTTGAGCTTCAGAAAAACACAGAAACGAAGATAGAAACCCGAAGGCGAATCGTTCGCTCCGGCACTAGCATCCCGTCGTCCAGTTTGTGTGCGTGTGGACTTCTGTAGAGGCGCAGCACTTGAGGCGCTTGAGATCTCGATTACCTGTTCTTATTCCGCTGCAAAACCTTCAGGTATGTTCGAGATTTCATATATATTCAAACATAGATTCAATTGGCACGATCCGTGGATTTAGGATTGTTGTTAGGGCTGTTTTAATATGATTAAAACCTGAACGAAATCCATCATTTTAGGCAATCTTCATGACACATATTTTGTAATTGTGAGTATAATCAAATGTATTTTCTTCATAATTCTTATACAAGGGAAATGATAGAGAGGTTTATAATCTGCCTGCTTTAAATGTTTTGCCTGACGCTCGTCAGGATGACAAGGACTACGATGCTGGTCCGCCACAGTTTCCCAAGAAAACGGTAAAATAAATCTTACTATTTCCAGTACTTCATATATTTTATTGTTCATATACTCCATATAGTTAGATATTTCAGATATTTAAGTTTCTCCATTTTTTTTTTTCAAGTCGATGGAAATGCCTAATACCACTGGGGAGTGCTTCAGAGATTCTCTCGGAAAGTCAGGGTGGATGAGGATGTGTTCGTGCTGCTGCAGAGCTTCAGAATGAAACAGTAATATCTATACTCATAGTTCGAGTACTTCCTATATATATATTATACTTTTACATTTATGCATGATATTTCTTTTTTGACTTACTCCCGTGAACTTCTTTTTTTTAGGTAAATGATCAGGTCAAAGATAAAAGGATTTTTTTACATGCATCAGCTAATAATGCCATGTTGCCTGATGACAATTTACCTGGTGATATAAGGTCTCCCAATGAATTGGTAATAATTATGCCACAATTCAAGTAATTCATATAAGTTACTGTAAATAAAGAAAATTAATATTATATTTATTACTCTGTGTGTTTATTTCACCTAATCTCTTTGTGTTTCTTATACGCAGTCTTTGGATAACGGTACTGCTGCTAATTCCGCTGTCGCACCCTCCGTTGTAACGGTAAGTTCCAGTAAACTTATATTTCGACCATCGCAATAAATGTAAGTTTTCAAAATACGTCTTTCTTAATAAGTTTATGTTATTGTTGAAGAAGGAAGTGTTATCTTCCACAACAACTCCCGTTACTCCCGAACCATCTTCCGAAACTGCTCCTGCTATAAATAAGGTTATCCTTTTTGTTTACTATGAAACTGAATAGTTTACTAGTAAAAATTTATTAGCATTTATCAAACAAAACATATATTTTTCAGGTCGTAAGTACATCGGTTGAGGATAAAGTCTCGGTGGAATCACCACCGAAAACTATTCAAGTCACGTCAAATGTAAGAATAATTCTCGTGCCCTTTATTTACTCATGCACAATCCATAACAATTACCATGCTTCTTTACTCTGTAGGCCGAGGTAGCTTGTCAAATAATAGGGGATCATGTCCATCAGAAGCCACACACCCAAGTGCCCGACGATGTAAATTACCTTACTTACTACTTATACCGTTATAAAATGTTTCCTCAGTTACCATAATTCAATTGATCTACCACACTAATTTATGTCTAATCTTTTTTTCCAGATCCCTCCGATCGGTGAACCCGTTGATGTGGACCCCATTTCGACTGTAATTCCAACATCTTAATAACATTAAGTTTGCGTTACTTTTTCGTTATTTCTCTTACCTTTTAAAATTACCTGGCACCCTTTTAAAGTTACTGATATGGATATATTGTTGGTTCTGTTTTCTAAACATCTGCTACATTGATTTGAACTGATTTGAACAGTTTTATTTCATGCAACTCATTTCCTTATACACGCATGCTGTTGTTACAATCTGTTACTTTTCTTGTTCGCAGATAAGTTTTGATAATGGATTATCTCATTCTGGACATATAATGGGAATTCGAAAAAAGGAAGTGTTTCTCCGTAATATTGATATTCAATTGGGAGACGGATTCAGAGGTTCCACTTCCATGAAGATGCACTGTAAAATGAGCCCTCCATACACCTCTCCTATACCTATGCCAACCGTACACCGGCCACATATTAACAGGTACCCTTTCACTCCGTTCGACGCAGTGGAACTTGACAAAATCCAAAACCTAATTCGTGTCTTCCAACATCCCAAGTAAATTACTCATCCTTTCTTTATATTACTGTGAATATATAATTTTATTAATTTACAAATGTTAACACTATCAGGATCAATACCATTGATCATGGGTTAGTTTTTGACGAGTCTAAATTCTATAGCGCGTTGGATGGCAAATCCCCTCTTGGTCCTATGGTAATCTTTAAATTATTGTAAAGGAATATTTATAGAAATAAGTGATTATTAAGCCAATGTTTGAACTATTGACGAATATACTAATTAATGTTTTAGGAAATGGCCTGCCTTTCGAAGTATATAAACATACGCCGGCAAACACACGAGGATAGTGCTGTTGATTTCTTGGACAATGTGTTTGCGAAATCTATTTATGACATCAGTCCTGCTTTCCATGCATGCAATAAGGCGAAGCGATCGTTTGCGTTTCCAAGTTCTCTGCTTTCGTATATCCCGAATGCTACCAACCATCCCCATCGTAAGGAATGGTTCCGGGATATCGACTCTCTCTACTTCCCAATGATAGTATTTCAACATCATTGGGTTGGCATCCACATCAACCTTACCGGCCAACAGGTTGTAGCATTGGACTGTTTTCCTCAGTTCGCAACGAGGGAGTCATTTGTCGCTGAGTTCCAGCTTCTGACCTCCATTATTCCTTACATAATTAGAGCTGGCGCTGTGAACAACATGATGAAAAATATGCCACTTAAACCGTTCTCTCTTGTTCTTATTCCTAATCTGCAGGAATCAAGAAACCTAGCCGATAGTGCCATTCTTTCACTCTTGTTTATTGAACTTTATGCTGATAAACGGATACAGGTGGCATTCAAGATCTCCGCTGAGCATATCCGACAAGCTCGAGTCAACTACATTCTGTCAACCTATCACGCACTTGTTAAACGTGATGGTGAGCTGAGTTCTATGATGTAATATGTTACATATGGTTTTGTAATGTTTGGGTTTTGTTGTTCTCGACTCTTTTGTTGAATTTATCTTTGCAATGTGGTGCATGACTTATGTTACTATAGCTTTTTCGGACTGATATTTATATTTTTATTTTCTTTCACTATGGATTTGTTGTGTTTTAATCTATAATATTTCCAGTATCAATTACAATGAACATATAAACATTACAGGTAATATATGAATCTTTTGTTTTAGTGTTTATGGTTTAGGGCATAGGGTTTAGGGTTTAGGGTTGAGTATACCCTTGGGTTCACTAATACCCTATAGGGTTTAGATTTCGTTTAGGGTTTAGGGTTTAGGGTTTGGGTTTTAGGATATTCTTTGGTTCACTAATACCCTATAGGGTTTAGATTTTGTTATATGGTTTATGGTTTAGAGTAAAGGGTTTGGGGTTTAGGGTTTAGTATAGCCTTTTGTTCATTAATAACCCCACAGGGTTTAGTTTTATTGATGTTTTATGTTTCTAATGATTCCAGTAATAGATGAATGTACATAGGATACCTGTGTTCAAAAAATATATTTATTATGTTCGTATATGTGTTTCTATTACCGAAAACATTACCCTTTGCTTTCACTGATTATTTATTATAATTTATGATACATTGGGGTTCACTAATCGAAAGTTAGGGTTTAGTTTTTGTTTTAGTGTTTATGGTTTAGGGCTTAGGGTTTAGGGTTTAGGGTTGAGTATACCCTTAGGTTCCCTAATACCCCTATAGGGTGTAGATTATTATGCTTGTTAATAATATTTTTGTTAACAAAAACATATAGAACTGCAAGGGTTAGGGTTTATTATTCGTTTTAGGATTTAGGGTTTATGGTTTAGTGTTTTGTGTTTAGGGGTTATTGTTTGGGGTTTAGGGTTTGGGGTTTAAGGTTTCGTATACCCTTGGGTTCACTAATACCCCTATAGGGTTTAGTTTTTGTTTTTAGTGTTTAGGGTTTGGGGTTTGGGTTTTATTATACAATTGGGTTCACTAATACCCTATAGGGTTTAGATTTCGTTACTATTTGGGTTTAGGGTTTAAGGTTTAAGGATACCCTTGGGTTCACTAATACCCTATAGGGTTTAGATTTTGTTAATGAAAACATATAGAACTGCAAGGGTTAGGGTTTATTATTCGTTTTAGGATTCAGGGTTTATGGTTTAGTGTTTTGTGTTTAGAGGTTATTGTTTGGGGTTTAGGGTTTGGGGTTTGGGTTTAGGGTTTCGTATACCCTTGGGTTCACTAATACCCTTATAGGGTTCATTTTTTGTTTTTAGTGTTTAGGGTTTGTTGTTTGGGTTTTATTATACAATTGGGTTCACTAATACCCTATAGGGTTTAGATTTCGTTACTATTTGGGTTTAGGGTTTAGGGTTTAAGGATACCCTTGGGTTCACTAATACCCTATAGGGTTTAGATTTCGTTTAGGGTTAAGGGTTTAGGGTTAAGGGTTTAGGGTTTGGGTTTAAGGATACCCTTGGGTTCACTAATACACTATAGGGTTTAGATTTTGTTATATGGTTTAGGGTTTAGGGTAAATGGTTTAGGGCATAGGGTTTAGGGTTTAGGGTTGAGTATACCCTTGGGTTCACTAATACCCTATAGTGTTTAGATTTCGTTTAGGGTTTAGGGTTTAGGGTTTAGGGTTTGGGTTTTAGGATATTCTTTGGTTCACTAATACCCTATAGGGTTTAGATTTTGTTATATGGTTTATGGTTTAGAGTAAAGGGTTTGGGGTTTAGGGTTTAGTATAGCCTTTTGTTCACTAATAACCCCACAGGGTTTAGTTTTATTGATGTTTTATGTTTC
Source organism: Isatis tinctoria (assembly GCA_010577795.1). Taxonomy (NCBI): domain Eukaryota; kingdom Viridiplantae; phylum Streptophyta; class Magnoliopsida; order Brassicales; family Brassicaceae; genus Isatis; species Isatis tinctoria. The sequence continues at coordinate 34,419 of VHIU01000432.1, read as the reverse complement.
TAATGATTCCAGTAATAGATGAATGTACATAGGATACCTGTGTTCAAAAAATATATTTATTATGTTCGTATATGTGTTTCTATTACCGAAAACATTACCCTTTGCTTTCACTGATTATTTATTATAATTTATGATACATTGGGGTTCACTAATCGAAAGTTAGGGTTTAGTTTTTGTTTTAGTGTTTATGGTTTAGGGCTTAGGGTTTAGGGTTTAGGGTTGAGTATACCCTTAGGTTCCCTAATACCCCTATACGGTGTAGATTATTATGCTTGTTAATAATATTTTTGTTAACAAAAACATATAGAACTGCAAGGGTTAGGGTTTATTATTCGTTTTAGGATTTAGGTTTATGGTTAGTGTTTTGTGTTTAGGGGTTATTGTTTGGGTTTAGGGTTTGGGGTTTAAGGTTCGTATACCCTTGGGTTCACTAATACCCCTATAGGGTTTAGTTTTTGTTTTTAGTGTTTAGGGTTTGGGGTTTGGGTTTATATACAATTGGGTTCACTAACCCTATAGGGTTTAGATTTCGTTACTATTTGGGTTTAGGGTTTAAGGTTAAGGATACCCTTGGGTTCAATACCCTATAGGGTTTAGATTTTGTTAATGAAAACATATAGAACTGCAGGGTTAGGGTTTATATTCGTTTTAGGATTTAGGGTTATGGTTTAGTGTTTTGTGTTTAGGGGTTATTGTTTGGGGTTTAGGGTTTGGGGTTTGGGTTTAGGGTTTCGTATACCCTTGGGTTCACTAATACCCTTATAGGGTTCATTTTTTGTTTTTAGTGTTTAGGGTTTGTGTTTGGGTTTTATTATACAATTGGGTTCACTAATACCCTATAGGGTTTAGATTTCGTTACTATTTGGGTTTAGGTTTAGGGTTTAAGGATACCCTTGGGTTCACTAATACCCTATAGGTTTAGATTCGTTTAGGGTTAAGGGTTTAGGGTTAAGGGTTTAGGGTTTGGGTTTAAGGATACCCTTGGGTTCACTAATACACTATAGGGTTTAGATTTTGTTATATGGTTTAGGGTTTAGGGTAAATGGTTTAGGGCATAGGGTTTAGGGTTTAGGGTTGAGTATACCCTTGGGTTCACTAATACCCTATAGGGTTTAGATTTCGTTTAGGGTTTAGGTTTAGGGTTTAGGTTTGGTTTTAGGATATTCTTTGGTTCACTAATACCCTATAGGGTTTAGATTTTGTTATATGGTTTATGGTTTAGAGTAAAGGGTTTGGGGTTTAGGGTTTAGTATAGCCTTTTGTTCACTAATAACCCCACAGGGTTTAGTTTTATTGATGTTTTATGTTTCTAATGATTCCAGTAATAGATGAATGTACATAGGATACCTGTGTTCAAAAAATATATTTATTATGTTCGTATATGTGTTTTATTACCGAAAACATTACCCTTTGCTTTCACTGATTATTTATTATAATTTATGATACATTGGGGTTCACTAATCGAAAGTTAGGGTTTAGTTTTTGTTTTAGTGTTTATGGTTTAGGGCTTAGGGTTTAGGGTTTAGGGTTGAGTATACCCTTAGGTTCCCTAATACCCCTATAGGGTGTAGATTATTATGCTTGTTAATAATATTTTTGTTAACAAAAACATATAGAACTGCAAGGGTTAGGGTTTATTATTCGTTTTAGGATTTAGGGTTATGGTTTAGTGTTTTGTGTTTAGGGGTTATGTTTGGGGTTTAGGGTTTGGGTTTAAGGTTTCGTATACCCTTGGTTCACTAATACCCCTATAGGGTTTAGTTTTTGTTTTTAGTGTTTAGGGTTTGGGGTTTGGGTTTTATTATACAATTGGGTTCACTAATACCCTATAGGGTTTAGATTTCGTTACTATTTGGGTTTAGGGTTTAAGGTTTAAGGATACCCTTGGGTTCACTAATACCCTATAGGGTTTAGATTTTGTTAATGAAAACATATAGAACTGCAAGGGTTAGGGTTTATTATTCGTTTTAGGATTTAGGGTTTATGGTTTAGTGTTTTGTGTTTAGGGGTTATTGTTTGGGGTTTAGGGTTTGGGGTTTGGGTTTAGGGTTTCGTATACCCTTGGGTTCACTAATACCCTTATAGGGTTCATTTTTTGTTTTTAGTGTTTAGGGTTTGTTGTTTGGGTTTTATTATACAATTGGGTTCACTAATACCCTATAGGGTTTAGATTTCGTTACTATTTGGGTTTAGGGTTTAGGGTTTAAGGATACCCTTGGGTTCACTAATACCCTATAGGGTTTAGATTTCGTTTAGGGTTAAGGGTTTAGGGTTAAGGGTTTAGGGTTTGGGTTTAAGGATACCCTTGGGTTCACTAATACACTATAGGGTTTAGATTTTGTTATATGGTTTAGGGTTTAGGGTAAATGGTTTGGGGTTTAGGGTTTAGTATAGCCTTTTGTTCACTAATAACCCCACGAGGTTTAGTTTTATTGATGTTTTATGTGTTTAATGATTCCATTAATAGATGAATGTACATAGTATACATGTGTTCATAAGATTTATTTATTATGTTCGTATATGTGTTTCTATTACCGACAACATTACTCTTTTTTTTTTGGTGAATGGCCGGGTTTGTGCCCCCGTGTTTTATTAAAATAAGAAATCAAACTACAAGCGAATGTTTCTTGGCCTCGTAAGACCATCAATGTCCTCTTTCCAAATCGACAAAACATCAATAGGAACAGAATCGAAAAAATGCAGCCCTAGTGGCAAAGAGAAAGCATAGTTAGCTAAACCATCCGCAAGGTGGTTCGCTTCCCGGTACACATGAGTAATTCGGACAGTCCAGTCCTTTGAAAGTAAGCCATAGCACAGGCGTGCTAGGAACGACAATGAATGTGTCTCACAAATCCCCTTCTGCAGAAATCCCACTACTAACTCAGAGTCAATCTCAACCTCCAGCTTACGAATTCCTTTTTCCCAAGCCATTAGAAGTCTGTAATAAGCTCCCCAAAGCTCCGCCATCGGGGCAGAGCATCGACCAATATTCAACGCAAAACCTCTCTGCCAATGACCACCCTCATCTCTCAGAACACCACCGGCAGTGGCAAAACCCGGATTTCCCCGAGAAGCCCCGTCTGTGTTTACCTTGAACCAGCCCATCGAAGGAGAATCCCACCTGATTAATCTTTCCTCACGACTGACCCTCGCTGCCGCTTCGTTACCAAGTCTCTGCGCCTGCTCCACTTCCTTTGCCTTATCCTTAATAAACTTCACTCTGTCTCTACAGAGTTTGCTCTCCCCGAAGATATTGCCGCAACGCCACTTCCATGCCCACCAAATACCCATCACAAAGGTTGTGGGCCACTGACTCGTCCCTGAATCTGTATGTGTACCCAGATTAGAAAAGAGCCATTGCATGAGCGGTTGTGCAAAGAAATCAGTTTGTCTATGCACCGGGACTAATCTGGTCCAAATACCCATCATAGCCGGGCAATCTCGGAGAATATGTAAGGTTGATTCTGTACCACTTCTACAAACTTGGCAAATCGCTGAGTCCGATAGGTGCCTACGATATCTCTCTTCGTTTGTCATCAATGCACAATTTCCCACCAGCCAAAGAAAAACCTTTGCCCTCTCCGTAGCATTTACCTTCCAAATAGCCTTGTAAAATCGCTCCATATTAGGTCTGAATACATTCTCGTGTGTGAGAATGGTGTGTGCGGACTTGACTGAAAACTGTCCATTCAATGTACCTTTCCAGGAAGGCCTATCTTTAGCTCCTGTTACTTTATCAACAACAAACGCCGGCAACTCAAGACTCTGATCCTCGGTGATGAAAGGAGTAATGTTTGGCAAATCCCAGCCTACCCCTTCTCGCCAAAGATCACAGACCTTTACAGTCTCAAAACCCGCCGGCAAGTCCCTGATAGCTGACTCCATTAACGGCTGATCATTCAGCCAACTGTCGGACCAAAAATTGATAGTGCAACCATCGCCGATCACCCACTTCAAGCCCATCGGAATGACCTCGCGTATGCCCACACAGACACTCCTCCATGTACTAGACCAGGTACCTTTGTTCACCAGCCAATTACGGTCTCTGACATCTCCCACCTGATATTTTCCACGAAGAACTCTCGCCCAAAGGCTCGAGCGATCGTGCAAAATTCTCCAACCGACTTTCGATATTAAAGCTTTGTTCATATCAGCAGCTTTTCGAATCCCAAGTCCTCCCTCTATCTTAGGTTGACAAATTTTATCCCAGGCAACCAAGTGCTGTTTCTTCTTCTCCACAGTACTTCCCCAGATGAAGTTCCTAGAAATTCTGTCCAACTGATTCAACATCTCTGCCGGCAAGCAGATTGTGCTCATGGTATGCACTGGTATTGAGGAGAGGACTGATTTAGTGAGAGTAATTCTCCCCGCCAAGCTTAACATGCAACTTCTCCAACCCGAGAGACGAGCCGAAACCCTCTGTAGGATCTCCCCAAAGGTATCTTTGTTAATTCTTTTTTGAAGAACTGGCATGCCGAGATATTTTCCCAGGTCTTTAGTAGCATGTATCCCACTCTCCGCGCTAATACGCTCACTTAGACCTCGAGAAACCTTTAGTAGCTCGATTGTGCAGGTCCTATAAGTTTCGTGATGATACCTTTCATTCTGCCAACCATCGTCTTCGTTATGATTTTAAAAAGCACATTGCACAAACTTATAGGACGAAACTGAGTTATTCTGTCTGGGCTTGCAACTTTTGGTATAAGTGTAAGCATGACATCATTAGTTCCCTGAGGCAAGACACCTGTGTTAAAAAAATCGAATACAAAGCGAAGTACAGAGCTGCCTATCTCTTCCCAACAACGCTGATAGAATATGGGTTGATATCCGTCTGGCCCGGGGGCCTTAAACCCACCCATGCTTCTTACTGCTTTCAGTATCTCTTCCTCTAAAAATGGTCGTCCCAACGCTGTCTGATCTAAAGCAGAAAGCCGAAAGAAACCTCTATTTGGTAGGGCAAAAGTTTCCTCGTCAACATCTTCTAACGAGTACAGCCGCTGAAAGTAATTAACTGCTAAAGCTTCTAGTTCATCCGTGTTAGATATCCACCTTTCCTCGTTATCCTTTAACATGTCCACACGGTTTCTTTTTCTTCTTATAACAGTCGTGGTATGAAAGAATTTGGTGTTCTTGTCTCCATAAGAAACCCATTTTTCCCTTGATTTCTGAAACCACAATGTCTCCTCCTGTTCCAGAACTGTATCCAGATCGCGGAGAAGTTCCTCTTCTTTTCTCAAGAGCTCCTCGGTTTGATTCTGATCAATCCTACTCTGCACATCAGTTAAATCACGAGTCAGTTTTTCCTTACGCACCTGAATGACCCCAAAAATTTCCTTGTTCCACTTCCATAAGACAGCCTGGAGCTTCTCAAGAGCTTCCCGAGTGCTTATAGATTGATCCCACGAGGTAGCTAACAACTCCTTAAACCCCTCATGACTTAACCAAGCCGCCTCAAATCTAAACGGTCTTCTTTTTGCATTCCTCTTTATTTCCGGCGTGAGCTGTATATAGAGAGGTGCATGATCTGAGGCAAGGAAAGGAAGGTGCGTCACAGTTGCGTCTTGCCATTTTAGCCGGGAGTGCGCGCAACACAGAACCCGATCTAAACGTTTTGCTACAAAGGTGCTTTCGGTCTTCCCCCTCTTCCATGTATATTGATTCCCACGAAAACCCATATCAATCAAGCCTAACTCATTAATCCACGATCCAAACAGTAGGGAATCTTGAGAGAGACACCCGCTACCACCTGTTCTTTCGTCAAGTCTGACAATGGAATTGAAGTCGCCCCCGATGATAACTGGTCCAACCGCACTTTGCACTACCGCTTTTAGTTTTTCCCAAATACCACTTCTGCGGCTTGCAGTGGGAGCTGCATATACCACAACAATGTTCAGAACCTCTGCATCCTTGATCAATTTAGCATGAATGAACTGATCTGATGACTCAACAATCTCTACTTCCCCTGCTTCATCTCGCCAGAGAAGCCATAGGCCACCGCTCTGTCCCACGGCGTCCACCTTAAAAGAGTTCGAAAAACCCAATCCGCGACAAATACGACTCGCCCTGTCACCTTCCGCGTGCATTTCGAAGACAGCTAAAACATCTGATTTAAATTTCCTCAACAGATACCGGATTGAACGTCTAAATTTGGGTTTATTTGCCCCCCGGCAGTTCCACATAATGCAATCAATCATTGATCTCTGATACAAAAACTGAACGGCCGGGGAAACTCGTTAATCGCTACGAGTGCCCAAATCCGCCTCCATCGAGGCATTGCAACCCACAAACTCCTTATCAGGGGAATTGTCGGCTTCCATCGAGGTATCGCCATCCTCAATTTCCTTACCTCGAGAGCTCTCCGTTGACGTTGTTTGTGGTTGGGCTATGTCAGTGTCTCTTTTCCGGAATAGCTCTCTAGCTAATTCATTATCTCCATTGTCCCTGACAAAAGAACCTCCTGCTCTCCCTAATGTTTGCGATTCCACTCGGAGTCTCTTGCCACAACTCGAGAGTTCCATCTCGTTCTGCGTCGGGCCAAAAACCAGCCCCCTCGTTGGTTTGTTGACTTTATTTTGTTTGGGCTTTTGTGGGCCTTTAGATTTTAAGGTCATCAGTGCGTCTCCTTTTTGAACTGTCATCGGATCCTTATTCTTTCCCGCTTCAAAGAAAACCACTTTCCTTTGTGACACGATTTTCTCTGCTGTATTTCGCAGATTTTGTGGCGCAATATTTTCCTTATTCGCATTCGAGGCAGGCAAATCTTCGTGGTTTTCCTCTGTTTCCTTATTTTCGGAGAGACTACCGAATTTGTTGGAAGTAACAATATTCCCCGTATCTTCTTTCCTTCCATTTCTCCGGCGAGAATTTTCCAAATTCCCCCCTCCGGCAGTTGCCCCACGGTCCATCCTGTTACTGGTCTCACCGGTTTTCCTCCATACTTGTCTTACCGGGGTAAAACCTTCGTTGACTGTAACCTGACTGGGTGGCGCTCCGCTTGGAGTAGAGTTCGGAGCCGTGGTAACTGTTCATTCTTGGACCCCTTGTGGACATGTGTGAACCAAGTGCCCGTGAATGCCACATCTGGAACAGATAGTAGTGAGGCCTTCATAGGCTACGAAGTATCTCTCACCGTTAACCAAGACTGTCCCCTTCAATGGTTTCTTCAAATCTATTTCCACGCAAACCCTTGCAAAGCGAGCCCGCTCGAAATTGAGAGTCGTAGTATCCACTCTGATTGGGTTCCCCAACCCCTTTTCTATACCCATAAGAATCGTTCTGTGATACAGATTCACAGGTATGTTGGACAGACGAACCCAAACTGGCGTTGTTGATATCTCATCCCTGAGAGGATCAAAAGCCGGAGACCATGCTTGGACCATAAGATGGCTGCTGAAAGCCCTCCAAGGACCCCCTGTAAGTGCTGTCAAGTATTCCTCTTCCAACTCGAACCTGATCATGAAGAATTGGCGAGGCAGATCCATAATATGCATCGCACCTCGTGGTTTCCACATCTCCTTCAATTTGCGAGTTAAAGTTGAGATTGCAATGTTTTTTCCCAAAACTTTAACAATCATGCACTGTCTCCAAAGACCATTCATTGCGTCTAGGACCTCCTCTCCAATCGTAATCACCGGCTCACCTTCCTCACCATTCGGAAACTCCAGAGTCAAGCGCTCTTTCACAAACTCCTCACCAATCACATCTTCCGGGATCAGTCTTCCTCCACCGACGTTCTGTGAAACCCTTGCCGCCCATGATATCGAAGAGTCCGGAGGCTCTCCAGGGGGCCTGGTCTTCTCTCTAACATCCGCCATCGTTGCATCTTGATCATCAGTCGCCGAAGCCCTAGAGCTCCCTGCAGCCGCCATTTCAATATAGTTCCCGACAACATTACTCTTTGCATTTACTGATTATTTATTATAATTTATGATACATTTGGGTTCACTAATCCAAAGTTAGGGTTTAGTTTTTGTTTTAGTGTTTATGGTTTAGGGCTTAGGGTTTAGGGTTTAGGGTTTAGGGTTGAGTGTTTTGTGTTTAAGGGTTATTGTTTGGGGTTTAGGGTTTGGGGTTTAAGGTTTCGTATACCCTTGGGTTCACTAATACCCCTATAGGGTTTAGTTTTTGTTTTTAGTGTTTAGGGTTTGGGGTTTGGATTTTATTATACAATTGGGTTCACTAATACCCTATAGGGTTTAGATTTCGTTACTATTTGGGTTTAGCGTTTAGGGTTTAAGGATACCCTTGGGTTCACTAATACCCTATAGGGTTTAGATTTTGTTAACGAAAACATATAGAACTGCAAGGGTTAGGGTTTATTACTCATTTTATGATTTAGTGTTTATGGTTTAGTGTTTTGTGTTTAGGGGTTATTGTTTGGGGTTTAGGGTTTGGGGTTTGGGGTTTAGGCTTTCGTATACCCTTGAGTTCACTAATACCCCTATAGGGTTTAGTTTTTGTTTTTAGGGTTTAGGGTTTAGGGTTTGGGTTTTATTATACAATTGGGTTACTAATACCCTATAGGGTTTAGATTTCGTTACTATTTGGGTTTAGGGTTTAGGGTTTAAGGATACCCTTGGGTTCACAAATACCCTATAGGTGTTTAGATTTCGTTTAGGGTTAAGGGTTTAGGGTTTGGGTTTAAGGATACCCTTGGGTTCACTAATACACTATAGGGTTTAGATTTTGTTATATGGTTTAGGGTTTAGGGTAAAGGGTTTGGGGTTTAGGGTTGAGTATAGCCTTTTGTTCACTAATAACCCCACGAGGTTTAGTTTTATTGATGTTTTATGTTTTTAATGATTCCATTAATAGATGAATGTACATAGTATACCTGTGTTCGTAAGATTTATTTATTATGTTCGTATATGTGTTTCTATTACCGACAACATTACTCTTTGCATTCACTGATTATTTATTATAATTTATGACACATTTGGGTTCACTAATCGAAAGTTAGGGTTTAGTTTTTGTTTTTAGTTTTATGGTTTAGGGCTTAAGGTTTAGGGTTTAGGGTTGAGTGTTTTGTGTTTAGGGGTTATTGTTTGGGATTTAGGGTTTGGGGTTAGGGTTTCGTATACCCTTGGGTTCACTAATACCCCTATAGGGTTTATTTTTTTGTTTTTAGTGTTTAGGGTTGGGGTTTGGGTGTTATTATACAATTGGGTTCACTAATACCCTATAGGGTTTCGATTTCGTAACTATTTGGGTTTAGGGTTTAGGGTTTAAGGATACCTTTGGGTTCACTAATACCTTATAGGGTTTAGGGCTTAGGGTTTAGGGTTTAAGGTTTAGGGTTTAGGGTTTAGGGTTTGGGTTGAAGGATACCCTTGGGTTCACTAATACCCTATAGGGTTTAGATTTTGTTAACGAAAACCTATAGAACTGCAAGGGTTAGGGTTTATTACTCATTTTATGATTTAGTGTTTATGGTTTAGTGTTTTGTGTTTAGGGGTTATTGTTTGGGGTTTAGGGTTTGGGGTTTGGGGTTTAGGCTTTCGTATACCCTTGAGTTCACTAATACCCCTATAGGGTTTAGTTTTTGTTTTTAGGGTTTAGGGTTAGGGTTTGGGTTTTATTATACAATTGGGTTACTAATACCCTATAGGGTTTAGATTTCGTTACTATTGGGTTTAGGGTTTAGGGTTTAAGGATACCCTTGGGTTCACAAATACCCTATAGGTGTTTAGATTTCGTTTAGGGTTAAGGGTTTGGGTTTGGTTTAAGGATACCCTTGGTTCACTAATACACTATAGGGTTTAGATTTTGTTATATGGTTTAGGGTTTAGGGTAAAGGGTTTGGGGTTTAGGGTTGAGTATAGCCTTTTGTTCACTAATAACCCCACGAGGTTTAGTTTTATTGATGTTTTATGTTTTTAATGATTCCATTAATAGATGAATGTACATAGTATACCTGTGTTCGTAAGATTTATTTATTATGTTCGTATATGTGTTTCTATTACCGACAACATTACTCTTTGCATTCACTGATTATTTATTATAATTTATGACACATTTGGGTTCACTAATCGAAAGTTAGGGTTTAGTTTTTGTTTTAGTGTTTATGGTTTAGGGCTTAAGGTTTAGGGTTTAGGGTTGAGTGTTTTGTGTTTAGGGGTTATTGTTTGGGATTTAGGGTTTGGGGTTTAGGGTTTCGTATACCCTTGGGTTCACTAATACCCCTATAGGGTTTAGTTTTTGTTTTTAGTGTTTAGGGTTTGGGGTTTGGGTGTTATTATACAATTGGGTTCACTAATACCCTATAGGGTTTCGATTTCGTAACTATTTGGGTTTAGGGTTTAGGGTTTAAGGATACCTTTGGGTTCACTAATACCTTATAGGGTTTAGGGCTTAGGGTTTAGGGTTTAAGGTTTAGGGTTTAGGGTTTAGGGTTTGGGTTGAAGGATACCCTTGGGTTCACTAATACCCTATAGGGTTTAGATTTTGTTAACGAAAACCTATAGAACTGCAAGGGTTAGGGTTTATTATTCGTTTTAGGATTTAGGGTTTATGGTTTAGTGTTTTGTGTTTAGGGGTTATTGTTTGGAGTTTAGGGTTTGGGGTTTGGGGTTTAGGGTTTCGGATACCCTTGGGTTCACTAATACCCCTATAGGGTTTAGTTTTTGTTTTTAGTGTTTAGGGTTTGGGGTTTGGGTTTTATTATACAATTGGGTTCACTAATACCCTATTGGGTTTAGATTTCGTTACTATTTGGGTTTAGGGTTTAGGGTTTAAGGATACCCTTGGGTTCACTAATACCCTATAGGGTTTAGATTTCGTTTAGCGTTAAGGGTTTAGGGTTAAGGGTTTAGGGTTTGGGTTTAAGGATACCCTTGGGTTCACTAATACACTATAGGGTTTAGATTTTGTTATATGGTTTAGGGTTTAGGGTAAAGGGTTTGGGGTTTAGGGTTTAGTATAGCCTTTTGTTCACTAATAACCCCACTGGGTTTAGTTTTATTGATGTTTTATGTTTTTAATGATTCCATTAATAGATGAATGTACATAGTATACCTATGTTCATAAGATTTATTTATTATGTTCGTATATGTGTTTCTATTCCCGAAAACATTACTATTTGCTTTCAGTGATTATTTATTATAATTTATGATACATTTGGGTTCATTAATCGAAAGTTAGGGTTTAGTTTTTGTTTTAGTATTTATGGCTTAGGGCTTAGGGTTTATAGCTTAGGGTTTATGGTTTACCTGTGTTCAAAATATATATTTATTATGTTCATATGTGTTTCTATTACCGAAAACATTACCCTTTGCTTCACTGATTATTTATTATAATTTATTATACATTGGGGTTCACTAATCGAAAGTTAGGGTTTAGTTTTTGTTTTAGTGTTTATGGTTTAGGGCTTAGGGTTTAGGTTTTAGGGTTGAGTATACCCTTAGGTTCACAAATACCCCTATAGGGTGTAGATTTCGTTTAGGGTTTAGGGTTTAGGTTTTAGGGTTTAAGGATACCCTTGGGTTCACTAATACCCTATAGGGTTTAGATTTCGTTTAGGGTTAAGGGTTTAGGGTTTAGGGTTTAGGGGTTGGGTTTAAGGATACCCTTGGGTTCACTAATACACTATAGGGTTTAGATTTTGTTATATGGTTTAGGGTTTAGGGTAAAGGGTTTGGGGTTTAGGGTTTAGTATAGCCTTTTGTTCACTAATAACCCCACGAGGTTTAGTTTTATTGATGTTTTATGTTTTTAATGATTCCATTAATAGATGAATGTACATAGTATGATTGGGTGAAGCTTAAGAATGATGGCCATGTCTTTCAATGGGTAGATGTTTAGGGCTTAGGGTTTAGGGTTTAGGGTTGAGTATACCCTTGGGTTTACTAATAATAGGGTTTATATTTCGTTTAGGGTTTAGGGTTTGGATTTTAGGATACCCTTGGGTTCACTAATACCCTATAGAGTTTAGAATTTGTTATATGGTTTACCTATTTTTTAGAGTGTCCTATTAATATTTGTATATAATGTTTTGTTTATATGCTTTCTTGTTGCAATCTATTTATTTATGAACATTTGAGAGGTAAGTTCGAAATTCAATGTTCACTGATTCTTTATTTTTCATTTCTTTTGTTCCCTTTGTTTATTTATCCCAACGAATAATTTCATATTATAATACGTTTTGTCGTTTGATTATTTATTTTATATTTCTTATTTCTTCTCAGAATGCAGTCTCTTCCAACTCCTATCCTAACGGATATAATCCAAAGAGTTGGCCATTTTGGATTCCGCTATTTCGGACCATTTATTGTTGCCGGTAAAGAGGGAAAAGTTGCTGTTTTTGACGAAGAAGTTTTAAGTGAAGCAAACTTGAAGGACCTGATGAGTTCTCCAGAACTTGTTAATGTAGGATCTATTTACAGGCCATTTCTGGTACGTTGTCTTAATGCTGGTAACAAAACTGCCAGTTACTTAGAAGGTCTTCGTCTTCTGGCTCAAACAGGTCCGTCGCAGTCCGGAATTGAAATGTTAGTTTATGCTGCTCCCGATAACATTTATGCAAGGTTCGCCCTAGGTATATTTTTAATTTGCTGTACCCACTATGATCACGGTATGGCAGTTTTAAGAAGTTTTTATAGGAGAGCTGGTTCACTATAGAGGCTGTTAGGGTGGCTGAGGTTATTGTTCACCAGATCCAATTAATGGAAACACCAGGTTCGAAACCATATGAAGGAATGATCGGGATTCCAGAAATTCCTAGATGCATGTTGGATTTGTGTTACTGTTTTCGGCCTGTGTTTTGAATGTTTTGCTTTCACCTATGCTACTTGTATCTCAGATCTGTGTTAATTTCCATTAAAGTATGTTAATTTTATGTTCTTATGTATTTGTATGTAATGTTAACTTTGTACTAGTTTCGGTAATACTACTCATGTTTCGGTAATGCAACTTTCAATTCATGGTTACATTCTCTATATATAATTTTTTTTTTTTTGGTAAGTTCTCTATATATAATTTCTATAATCAACAGTCATAAAATCTCAATAAATTGCTCTACCAATAAATATATTACGAAATTGATATGCTACAGTTTGATGTTACAGTATTGATGTTACTATGGTTTATGTTACCCAATATTAGTCGCAAGTAGAAGCGATAAAGTGTTACCACGAAATGAACATCTGATACACCAAGTTAATACGACACAATATTTATAAAGTAGACATACCTAGATGGACTTGGTTTACACATATTGAGGCCCATTACATTTATTCACCACGTACGTAGGCGAGTTGTTAATAATACGCGGTTAGCCTCGCTACTCTTATGGTGTTTCCAATAGGTTAGCCTAACGAAAAGGGCATAATTGTCATAAAAATAGTTTACAAATAAAATTTTTAACGTATGCGATTCCGCAAATTGACTTGGTCCGTTGGGTTAGTTAGCAAATCCACCCATTATTTTATGGGAAATTGAGATTATAGTATTACATTAATAGTATAGAAACATTGTCCACAGAACTTTATATGTTAATTTTTTTCATTTACAAAATGATCTTTAAATTATTAGTACTATTGTTGGTTTTACGTCTTCATCTTTCATTGATATTAGGAAATGAAAAAAAAAATTGTGATTCGAACTTACAGTTTGCATAGAATAGAGATATAAAAGGAAATGTTTGACTAATCGCTTCTTCTATAATATTTACTCAGGTTAGATTATAAAAAAATACCAGTCAGACCGTGTTCTATTACGTAATATACCATTGTATTTTCAGGATTTTTCAGTTGTTCATTAAGGGTATTTTATTCAAATGATAAATGTCAATTATAATTAATTAAATCAGAACTAAATCAAAATAAAATCCCAGAATATCTTTTTAAATTAAATAGAATTTAAATTTCCTTTTAAACACATTTAAGATATTATATTTTTGATTTTATGTAAAATAATTTTATGCAATAAGATTTGATTATATATATATATTAGATTAGTATATTTCACTATATATTTTAATTTTAAAAATAAAGATTTAATACATAACAAATTAAATAAACTGGTTATTTTCATAAATGTGAAATTACTTTCATTTAAAGTAAAATAATTATTTAATAGGGCCAATTGCATCGATATACATGGTGGAAAACTTATTTGGGGCGAAAGGTGAGAGAGGGTAAGATACCCAAATCAACATGTGGGGCCTTATGCGTAAAAATGTAATCATTTTCTTTACCACGTAAGAAAACGTAGGGAAACAGTGTTACTGTAGGTCAGACGTAGGTGATTTACAGCCACAGGATATTGTATAAACCGAAACGGCCTTAAATGCAACGGATTTTAGACACGGGATTTGGAGATTTTTAAGCATGGGGTTTAGAGATTCACGGGGTTCGGGAATTTTAAAGCACGGGCTTTGTGATTATTAAAGTTAGAGCATATGTAAAAGTTATGTGGAAAATTTATTCTGTACAAAACATAGCACGGGGATTGGAGAGTTTACATTTGTGGCTTTGAGATTTTTAAGCATGGGACTTGGGAATTAGTATGCACGGGGTTTTGTGATTTTTAAGCACGGGGTTTGGGGAATTTTAAGCACGGGCTTTATGATTTTTAAGCACGGGGCTTTGTGATTTTTAAGCACAGGACTTAGAGATTTTTAAGCAAGGGGTTTGAGAATTTTTAAGCACGAGGTTTGGGGACTTTTAAGCACAGGTAACATATAATGTTGATTAAGTTTAGAGCATATGTAAATGTTAAGTGAAAAATTTACTCTATACAAAATATAATACCTGATACATATGATGTTGTAGAGTAATAAAACAAAGAGTTTGTAACAACAAAGTTAGCAATAACAAAATACTCAGGACGAATAATTAATGGAGAATAAATGTTACATATAAGAGAATTAGTACCCAATAACGAAATAAGTAGTGTGTAACAGTGTGAAGTTAGTGATTGAAAGGATTCAGAATAAAATTTAATTTTATATTGGCAGAAAAGACGATAATGATGAATAAAGTTTAATTTAAACCAGACAGTACCTGAATCTTGTGGAGGCAATTGTTGGGCTTTAACGCGACTGTCGTATGGCCGAGATTATTCACCGAGTTGCTCTGCAGATCACAGCCTGGGACAGAGAAAAGACGGTGACGGGGAAGATGAAAGGTTTTTGCTTTGATTAAGAAAAAATAGAAAAAAATGGGAATTCACATTATTAGGGATATGGATAAGTTCATATACCTATTGATGTATATCTAATATATTACAGTCCTATATTCTAGGAGAGATAGACTCGTAGGGCTTTGTATAAATACTTGACCATCATGAACATAATACACAAGAGAGAATTCAGATACGTTTGGCATGGTAGCAGAGCCAAGGTTTTGAACAAAATCGATCTCTGTTTTCTTTCTTCGATTTCTTTGATCTTCTTTTCCAAGCATGACAGAAAAGATTTTAACCTCTGCCATGGGTTGAATCACGATTGGATCTCCTTATTTTCTGCATCCTTCAGAAAATACTGGACAAGTTTTAACACCTATTCTTTTGAATGGTGCAAATTACGAACGATGGGCGAAGCTGATGTTGAATTCACTTCGTGCCAAAAGAAAATTAGGGTTCCTTGATGGATCTCTACCTCGACCAGATTCTCTTGAGGAACAGGAGAAGTGGGATATGGTTAACGCTATGATCATATGATGGATCTATAGTAGCGTGGAACCTAAACTTCGACCGTCAATATCGCTGGTCGACAGTGCTAAGGCTATGTGGGGAAGCATACAAAGGCGCTTCTCTGTGAGTGACGACACACGAGTCTATCAGCTTCATGCTGACATTGCGGCATGTAAGCAGAGTGGAGAAGAAGTGGAGATTTACTTCAGCAAACTGAAGGTGATGTGGGACGACCTGGCTGACTCTAACAAAGGCTTCAAATGCTGTTGTGGAAGTGATGCATGTACCTCCATGGAAACATACGAGAAGATGCAAGAAAAGATTCGTGTGCATCAGTTTCTTATGGGACTGGATAACTCACGTTTTGGTACGACGAGATCGAATATTCTCAGTCGACAGATGGAACTGAATTTGGAATCTGTGTATTCCCAAATAATTCAAGAGGAAAGACATATCAGGCAATGAGAGTTTCGGAAGAACGAACGGCAGCAGTTGGTTTCTATGCAAACATACCTTCTTCTTCGTCCTCGGCGTCGGGAGTGCAGGTGGCAGCTACTCGGTTTACCAAACCCACTTCGGTGTATTCTCACTGTGGTAAACAAGGTCACGAGGCCGTCAATTGTTTTCAGATCATTGGTTTTCCTGATTGGTGGGAAAAGAAGCAACCTTCAGGTGGCAGAGGCGGTGGTTCTGACAGAGGTGGTCGTGGCAGAGGTCGTGGTGGTCGTGGCGGCGGTTTCCGCGCATCGAACACTCAGCTCATTGATTCGTCATCTTCCGTGGACTCAGCATCCAATGGAATGTCGTTGTTTACACAAGAACAGTGGTCCAGCCTTGCTCAGTTTGTGAACAAACAGAGCAATTCATCTGACAAGCCAACGGGTAAGCGAGCTAAACTTCTTCTTTACGGAAAAGATCGTAGACACGATATGCTTATTGACTCAGGAGCATCACACCACATGACGGGAAATCTCAACTTATTAACTAATGTTGAAGAGATTGCTCCAGTTCCGATTACCTTGCCCAATGATCAAGTGTCGTGGGCTAATAAAATTGGGACAATGATTCTTGGCGGACGTCTCAAACTGCATAACGTCTATTATGCCCCATCTTTAACACTTACTCTGATCTCTGTTCATCAATTACTTCGTGATGTGGCTGGTTTTGTACTTTTTACTAAAAAGTTTTGTGTGATACAGGACTTATTTCGAAGACTTTGATTGGAGTGGGTAAGGCGCATGGTGGGGTTTATCACTACGACGATGCAGTTGCGGTTCAGGCTGGTCGTGCAACAAAGGGATCTTCACGGATCTGTGGCATCAACGTATGGGACACCCCTCATCTCAAGTGCTTTCTGTTTTAGCTACTCTTGGTGGTTTTTCTAGTGATTTGGGTGTTTTAGATCATTCTTGTGGTGTTTGTCATCGAGCTAAACAAACTCGAGACGTGTTTTCAGCAAGTTTTAATAAAGCTATTGAACCTTTTGCAATGATTCACTGTGATCTATGGGGGCCTTATCGCGAACCCTCTACCTCTGGAGCACATTATTTTTTGACCATTGTTGACGATTTCTCTCGTGCTGTATGGACGATACTGTTACTCGAAAAGAAAGAAGCACCGTCTGCGTTGAAAACGTTATGTGCTTATGTTACTCGACAATTTCAGAAGCAAGTAAAGATTGTCCGAAGTGATAATGGAACAGAGTTTACTTGCTTGCGACCTTACTTTGCGGATCAAGGGATTCAGCATCAAACATGATGTGTTGCTTCTCCGCAGCAAAATGGAAGAGTTGAACGAAAGCATCGTCATATCCTGAATGTTGCACATTCTCTTCTGTTTCAAGGTAACTTACCAAAGAAATTTTGGGGAGAGAGTGTTCTCACAGCCACTTATCTAATTAATCGAACACCTTCGATTATTTTGAAGAACAAGACACCGTATGAATTGTTGTACGGTGAGCCACCATCCTTTGCCAACATTCGCACATTTGGTACTCTCTGTTATGCACGGTGCCTTAACAAAGACAACGACAAGTTTTCTCCTCGCAGCACTCGCTGTATCTTCCTTGGATATCCAATGGAAAAAGGGCTGGATCGTTTGTGAATTAGACTCAGAGAAATTTTTTGTGTCACGAGACGTTGTGTTTCATGAAGATATCTACCCCTATTTGACTCCTCCGGAGGTTATTCCGGTTAGTTCTCCGACACCGGTGGATCCTGCTGTCTTTGACGAGCTGCCAGTACATGTTTCCTTATCCCCTGAGATAGGGGGAGTCACGCAAGGAGGAGCTCGTACAGCTACTTCACAAAATACTGTTTCAGCAACTCCTGTTGAGGATCTGTCTCCGTCGACTTCTACGCAAGAGAATCTGGGCAGAGGAATGCGTGAGAAGAAGCCGTCAGTTTTTCTTGCTCCATACGTCACATACTCAGTACAAGCTAGTGATAAACCCCCTCAGCGTCCATCTCACTCTACCTCGAAGTCTTCGGGTAAGTCTCTGTGTTCCTTAACTGAGTATGTCTCTGCTTTGCATTTATCTCCCTCGATGCAAGTTTTTGCTGCAGCTATTACAGCTCTTTGTGAACCAAAAACATACAACGAGGCTATCAAGCATAAAGTTTGGCGTGGTGCTGTCAAAAATGAGGTTGTGGCACTTGAAGAATTGAGGGTTTTCGGCTTATTCCCCCATGAACTATCAATTTTCTGTTTTTTCATACACGAAATATCGACTAATGCTAAAAACTACATGAACTACTTAAATGTGGTCCGTTCCACCAAACCGTAAACGGAATGAATTTTCCGTAACGGAGTTAACCTGTGTAACAGAAGTGAAACACCGTTTTGGTTTTGGATAAATATTAATGGCACTACAAAACAAACCGACGTAGTTTTAGTCTTTGTCTTCTTCCTTCTTCTTCCTCCTTCATCTCTGGCATGCTCCTCTCTCCCCGTCTCATGCTCATCTCTCTCTGTCTGAGGCTCCACAAAAACGTCATATGGTCCACATTGCCACTTCACACATCTTCTTAAAGTTCATATCACCATTTGTTATCAACCTTCGATCCTCTATTTCATCAAAAGGAGCCTTATACCACACTCTCTGACCATACATACTCCCTGATAGCTTGATTAAGTAGCTCTGAAAACAATGCAGATGGTCGAGCTTGAATTAACAAATAATTACCCCCCACATAAATTTGTTTTCCACCAACTACATCAAACTTCCCACCATAGCACCAACCAAAAGTGGTCCCTTCAAATACTTCTTCACTGCAAAACGTAGTAAATAGCATCAATCCAAATCAAATTAAACTCTTTAACACATTTAATCGAACATTTGGTGTGCATGTTACAATCTCCCTCTATAATCATAAAAAACAAACAAAAATGGCAATAAAAGCTGTAATGAACGAATTATAAACAAAAACGACTATACTCGACACTTGATATCTACTTACAACTACGAATTTCATAACAATCAATTTGATTTACCTCATCGTTGGAGTCCCTCTCATTGTTGAACCATATGGAACAAGAGCCATACTTCTGAAACCCCTTAACTAAATCGATTTGGATAAATTGATGCTTAACCCTAACTCACAACTCTCAGTTTACACGTGCTTCATTAATCAGCTTTTTCTTCTCTTTCACTCTCGTAAGAAGAACAAATGATGAACCCT
This sequence comes from Isatis tinctoria, assembly GCA_010577795.1. Classification (NCBI taxonomy): domain Eukaryota; kingdom Viridiplantae; phylum Streptophyta; class Magnoliopsida; order Brassicales; family Brassicaceae; genus Isatis; species Isatis tinctoria. Next base: position 15,109 of record VHIU01000432.1, on the reverse strand, counting down.
ATTTCTAATTTTGCCCCAAATTTAAAACACCAAACGATGCCGTTCAACGTAATGAAAAAAATAAATTATATTTTATATAACCAGATCAAACCAGTTTTCTATTTAGCTATAAACCATTAACGGAGCAGTCACGGCGTATTCGAACCGGTCAAAATTTGTTGGAATTAACCTCATTTTAAATGTTCATGTAGCTTTTTTGTATATCTAAATAGTTCATGTAGTTTTTAACATTACTCGATATTTCGTGTATGAAAAAACAGAAAATTGATAGTTCATGGGGGAATAAGCCGAAAACCCGAAGAATTGAACACTTGGACTGTTACTACTCTGCCTCCAAATAAACAGGTCATTGGATGCAAATGGATTTTCACAATCAAGTACAATTCCGATGGCTCACTTGAACGCCACAAAGCTCGACTGGTTGCTCTTGGGAACACGCAGGAGGAAGGGATTGATTACACTGAGACTTTTGCACCTGTGGTGAAGATGACGACAATGCGGATCGTTCTTGAAGTGGCCTCGGCAAAGAATTGGGAGTTGTTTCAGATGGACGTGCACAACGCGTTTCTTCATGGCGACTTGGATGAGGAAGTTTACATGAAGCTTCCTCCCGGATACTCTACTCCAGATGATAAACGGGTTTGTCTTCTTAAAAAGTCGATCTATGGATTACGCTAGGCTCCGCGTTGCTGGTTTTCGAAGTTGTCAAAAGCTCTTCTGGATTTCGGTTTCAAGAAAAATCAAAAAGTCTATTCACTCTTCACACTCGGTCGTGGTGGTTTCACTTTGTTTGTGTTGGTGTATGTGGATGATCTTATTGTTGGAGGTGACAATTCCGCACTTATCTCCTCGTTTAAGTCATATATAAATCGTTGCTTTCACATGAAAGATTTAGGTGTGCTGCGATACTTTCTCGGCATTGAGGTTTATCGTGGAAAGGATGGGATCTTTTTATCATAGAAGAAGTACGCTGTGGATCTTGTAACAGAGTATGATCTTCCTGACTCAAAACCGGCATCTACACCTATGGAGCAGAATCATGATCTTGCAAAATTGGAGGGACCATTCTTCACTGATCCTGCACAATATCGACGTCTGGTGGGTCGCTTAGTGTATCTCGCGGTTACAAGACCGGAGCTGAGTTATGCAGTTCATATCTTAGCTCAGTTTCTCCAGCAGCCTCGTCAGAAGCATTGGGATGCCGCTATTCGCCTGGTGCGTTACTTGAAGGGAACACCAGGGCAAGGGATTCTGTTGTCATCAAAAAGTGATTTGCGCGTCTCTGCTTTCTGTGACTCTGACTGGGCTGCTTGCACTTTAACTCGGCGGTCTTTGACTGGTTATCTTTTCATGCTTGGCAACTCCATTGTGATGTGGAAGACAAAGAAACAACAAACTGTGTCAAGGTCTTCTGCAGAGGCAGAGTATCGTGCAATGGCGATGTGTCTTAGCGAATTAAAATGGACAAAGGAACTTCTCCAAGCGTTTGGTGTTCATCAAAAGGACGCGATGTGTATGTACTGCGACAGCAAAGCAGCTATTCATATTGCGGCAAATCCAGTGTTCCACGAAAGGACAAAACATATTGAAGCTGATTGCCATTTTGTCCGAGATGCAGTTCAAGATGGCACCATAGTGACACCTCATATCCGGACGAACGAACAACTGGCCGACATTCTCACGAAGCCTTTGGCTACTCGGCAGTTCTACTATCTACTGGGCAAGATGGGCGTTAGAGACTTAGACGCTCCATCTTGAGGGGGAGTATTAGGGATATGGATAAGTTCCTATACTTATTGATGTATATCTAATATATTACAGTCCTATATTCTAGGAGAGATAGACTCGTAGCGCTTTGTATAAATACTTGACCATCATAAACATAATACACAAGAGAGAATTCAGATACGTTTGGCCCACGTATTAATACAAGACAATAGCAGGGTAAACTGAAGTGCTCGGTAAAAGAACTAATAAAATAGACTAGCACTGCCCTATTGGCCTCTACGCAGTAGGGTCTAAGTGGGGAATACAAAATAATGTACAGTGTGCATAACCACTTTGCATATTATGATATACACTGCAATTACTTTATATTAAATAAGATAAACTATTGTACAAAATAGAATACTACAACATATGACATACTAAAAACTAAATATATATATATTTTGGGATCCATTGGAATTTGGTCGAGTAATATTGTTTTTTTTTATTACTTAACAAAACTATAATTAAAAATTTAATTGGTTAATTAAAAAATAAATGAATGACATTCATATGATAGAAATTACAACAAATTATTCACAATCTACTATATAAAAGCTAAATAACTCTCTCCAAAATTGCCACCTTTTACTTCTGGTTTTTGGTTTTTTTTTGGCTTTTTTTCTCTTTGCTTAACTAATGAGTAATGACATTATTCTGTGAAACGTAATTAACACATGCATATATATGGATTACAATTTCTCAAATGTCTAATAACTAGGATTTTTCCCGCACGTACGTGCGGGTAAAATTATATATATATATATATTCAATAATAACAATAAATAAAAATTTATTTGTTATATAGTTGATTGTTATGTAAATTGTTATCATAGTATCATAATAAGCAATTTTTTTGTGTGGCTAATATACTATATGTAGTTGTTAGTTATATGAATTAAATTTTTGTTGGTGTTAAAATAGTTGTATTATGTGAGATTATATGTTGTGTTGATTTGTATTTAAAGAATTATATTATGTGTGAATTATAATATTCTTAGTTTAATAATTTAGTAATATGTTTATCAATATATTCTAGTAATATATTCTAGTAGTTTAAGAGTTATAAATTTTTTTTTAATTGTAAGTTTTTTAGTTTAATATTTTAGTAATATTTTTATCAAATTTTATAAAACAAATATTTATATCATAGTAAAATTATATTGTAGAGTTTAGAGAATACTTAGTCTGAAAATTTTAATTTTCATAAAAATAGAAGGTATATAAGGTTCTTTTAAAAAATTTATATGTTATTCAAAATGATAATGATATAGTATAATCCTGTAATTTAATATTTTTAAAAAAAATATAAAATTAAATTTATTGTTAAAAAATCTTTGCATATTAAAAATAGAAAATTAGATGTAATAACCATAAAAACGCATAATTTACAAACTAACCAATTTCTCATCATTTGTTTGTGTACTCTTCCTATCTTTCTCTAACTCTATCGGTTACTTTACTATTTATTTTTATTTCTATGGTTATACCACAAATTAACCATTTAAAAAAAGGGAAGTAAGTGTCACTTTGGATAAAACTTGTCTTCTATTTTTTTTTCCAAGATCAAACGTGTCTAAAACTTAATAAAGTGACAAAGGAAAAAAATAAAAAACCCTGTAATTTTCTTATTTTCTCCGATCGAAGCTGTCTTCTCCTCATTCTTCTTTGATCAATTCACAAATATTTTGCATGTATTAGCTTCTCTTTGTTTCGCTAAATCTCAACCTCCCTTCAAATTATTTTAATTATTTAGGTTGTTAGATCGACCATCGATGCTTTTTCTCGTCAAACTTCGATATTTGCTTATGCTTTCCATCTGTTTCCACCGAATCGGAAACGGTGTTTAGTCGTATCAGCTTTGTCTCAATCTTTTCTTTGAGACTTTATGTATTAGGGACCGATTGATTGTATTAGGGACTTTTCAATCTCAATTGATTAGGAACCTATTGATACCCAACATGTGAGTTGATTTTTGGAGCTTCCTCTATGCTAGTGTAATGGGTTATGTCGGAAATTCTTTTGGTCTCTCCTTGCTCTAGAAATCTGATAGCTTTTGATTTCCCCATTTTTGTTTGCTCGTGGTTTTGTATGATTAGTTTATAGGATGTTTGAAATGAACTGCGACAGTTCCTAGTAGAATGTTATAGCATTGATATGTTATTCAAAGTAGAATTTTAGAAAATTCACATAGAGCTCGAGATATATTCTTCATTTTGCCAGAAATTTGAGATTAGAAAAGAGGAATAAGAGACTCAATGGCTATTACAACTTATCGACGAAGAAGCTCAATATGGATAATCATCTTGGTATCATCTTGCTTCGCTCTGATCTCATTCCCCCTCGGGGTTTTCTTCTCGTTAAGGCTCTGTCTTCCCGGATCTCTCTTTTCGTTGTGTGTTGTTTCTTTCTCTTTCTTTCTGTTTCTGCTGAAGGAATTTGTACAGGTTTTAATCTTATTAAAACAGTCCTAACAACAAATTCTAAGCCACGGATCATGTGTCAATTGAATCTCAATAGATCTCGAAGATACCTGGAGATAAAGCAGCGGAAGATGATCAGGTACAAGGAGATTAGGAGCGCCTCAAGTGCTGCGCCTCTACAGAAGTCCACACGCACACAAACTGGACGACAGGGATGCTAGTGCCTTCGCGAACGGTTCGCCTTAGGGTTCTCTCTGTGTTTCTGTGACGGCCAAGAACTTCTGATATGTTTCAAGTCGTGCCCTATATCCTATATATAGGCGACTTACACTCACCTTTGGTGTCGATCAACACCCTCACAGAAAAACGATATCGACGTATATCTCATATACATTGATCATGATCATTACTCTAATGATCAAACCCAATTTATATTATCCAGTTTGCTTAGGTGTGTGACCCTATAGGATCATATGATAATGGTAATGAGTTCATAACTCATAAGTTATAAGCGGCTTCTAGCAAAACATTATAACCATCCAATATCATATGATTGTCTTATCTCGACATCACGACTCTACTAGAGTAAATACAAGTATGATTTCAGGACATTCCCTTCATCGAGTTGTACTTTACTCCCACTGTTCTTCTTGGAAAGAAATTCTCTTTCAAGAAAGACACAGTTCTTAGCAACAAACACTTTGTTCTCAGAACGGTTGTAAAAGTAGTAAGCCTTGGTTTCCTTAGGATAACCAACGAAGTAGCATTTATCAGATTTGGGTGCAAGCTTATCAGATATCAACCGCTTGACATAAGCTTCACAACCCCAAATTTTAAGAAAAGACAAACTTGGAACTTTTCCAGTCCACATCTCATATGGCGTCTTTTCAACTGATTTTGATGGAACTCTGTTTAGCGTAAACGCAGACGTTTCTAGAGCGTATCCCCAAAAGGATAATGGAATATCTACTTGACTCATCATCGATCGGACCATATCTAATAAAGTCCGATTCCTCCTTTCAGACACACCGTTCCACTGAGGGTTCCGGGAGGAGTGAGTTGTGAAACAATTCCACAATTACTCAGATAATCACTGAACTCTTGGCTTAAGTACTCACCTCCACGATCTGATCGAAGAGCTTTGATACTTTTGCCAAGTTGGTTATGTACTTCATTCTGGAACTCTTTGAACTTTTCAAAGGATTCCGATTTATGTCTCATTAAATAGACATAACCAAATCTACTGAAGTCATCAGTAAACGTGATGAAGTACTGAAAGTTTCCTCTAGCGCTAACACTCATTGGACCACATACATCGGTATGTATAAGGCCCAATAGGTCACCGGCCCTTTCATTAAATTTGTTGAAAGGGGCCTTTGTCATTTTGCCCATTAAGCAGGATTCACACTTCTCAAATGATTCAAAATCAAATGAGTCTAAAAGCCCATCATTATGAAGCTTCTGAATCCTTTTCTCATTGATGTGGCCCAAACAACAATGCCAGAGAAAAGTAGGGTTCGAGTCATTGGTTCTTAACCGTTTGATACTTATGTTATAGACAGGCATTGATTGGTTAAGAATATAAAGCCCATTCTCTAATGGAGCGCTACGGCAGAGACAAATGATAAGTTCCCACGGCTAATGCAGCAACTCTTGCTCCATTCCCAACGCGCAGATCCACTTGTCCTCTTTCCAGCATTCTACTGTTGCTTAGACCCTGCATATTTGTACAAATATGAGCGCCACAGCCGGTATCCAATACCCAAGAATTAGAACCTGAAGTAGTAACATTTACTTCTATAACATAGATACCTGGAGAAGTCGTCTCAAACATCTTCTTAGAGTTCTTTAGATCTCCCAGATACTCTTTGCAATTTCTCTTCCAATGCCCAGACTTATTGCAGTAATGGCATTTATCAGCATCAGTAGGGCCGTGTTTGGGCTTGGAAGAAGACTCAGGCTTATCCTGATTCTCAATCTGGACTGCCTTAGCCTTTCCTTTGCCCTTAGCGGGTTTCTTAAACCTTTTACCCCCTTGCACCAAAAGTACATTAGGGGTGCCCTTCTTGATGTTTGGCTCAGCTGTCTTGAGCATGCCATGCAGTTCAGTCAAAGTCTTTGTCATACTGTTCATGTTATAATTCATGATGAACTGATCAAAGCTCGACGGCAAGGACTGAAAAATGATGTCCGTAGCCAACTCTTGGCTAAGGGGACAATCCAGTTTTTCCAGGTTATCAATATAACCCATCATCTTGAAGACATGTGGGCTAACTGGACCATCCTTTGGTAGCTTACACTCAATGAGAGATTTAACCGTCTGGTATCTCTCAGTTCGTGCTTGCTCCTGAAACATACCTTTCAGACTAGTGATCATCTCAATTGGCGACGCCACGTTCTCGTATTGCTTCTGCAAATCCGAGTTCATGGTAGCCAGCATGAGACAACTCACATCGACCACATCATTATAATGCTTCTCCCAAGCATTCTTCTCAGCGTGTCCGGCATTGGGTTTTGGTTTCTCAAGGAGAGCCTTCTCAAGGACATATTCCTTTTTCTCCTGCTTGAGAACAATTCTCAAGTTCCGATACCATTCGAGGAAATTCGATCCATTTAACTTGTCCTTCTCAAGGACGGATCGAAGTGAGAATGTGTTTGAATGAGTGGAGGTAGACATAGCTGAAAACACAAAAGAGAGTTTTAGTTTCGATGTTCAAGAAATAAGAAATCTTAACAATTGAGAAACACACATTATATTCAAAACAATTTTCCTCAATTGAATATAATGATCCAAGATCCATATTTCACAAAAATTTGAGTGAGCTTTGGCCCATCGCCCAAACTTTAGCTATTTAGGTAAGCAACCCTTTGCTAATTATATCATGTATAATTCTTGGTCTCGGATTAATATCTTATATCAAATCCAATCCTATATCTCTAGGCCCAAAACTATTTTGATAGCCCAGTTAAGCAAACCAATCTTTTAAGTCACGCAGTAACTATTACAATCTGCCTCACTCGTGTAATTGCGGACACCCTGCTTTGGCAGACCCATCACACAATGAAACGAGCCTTGACAGTTGACAAGATTGCAAAGATATCAAAAGCTTAATATTTAGGCTTGAGGAACGGAACCTTAAATCTAGTTTATATCACTTATATATTCTAGATATTTCAACTTGTTTTATACTTATAAAATTCCTTAAGTTAAACAAGCTAGGAACGCGGATTCTGAACTAGTGTCGATCGACACCAGATCGATCGACACCAGATCAGTGTCGATCGACACAACTGGTTTGTGTTGACCGACAGACTCCGATCCGGTTCAATCGCGAAAACAATTTAACCGATTAAACCGATCGAACCAATCGCAACAACCGACTGGTGTCGATCGATACTACATTAGTGTCGGTCGACACCAACCGAATCGGATCAAAAGACGATAACCGATTTACCGCTTGAACCGATCGCGATAACCCGGTCCAATCCAATTGAACCAATCGCGATAAACCGAGTGGTGTCGATCGACCCTACATTAGTGTCGGTCGACACCAGTGGTTTGAGGAAACACGATCTTCGATCGTGACCTAAAGGATTCACGCGGAAACCCGATCGGTGTCGATCGACACTCACTTGGTGTCGATCGACACCCGTTTCGCATGAATCCTAGAACAAACAATTTCAAGAGCAAAAACGATTTTAAACTCTAGCATGCAATCCTATATATCAGATATATCGATTTGAATTCAACTGATTCTATTACATGCTTCAGATTCAATAAAAACACTAGGCTCTGATACCACTGAACGAATTTGTACAGGTCTTAATCTTATTAAAACAGTTTTAACAACAAATTCTAAGCCACATATCATGTGTCAATTGAATCTCAATAGATCTCGAAGATACCTGGAGATAAAGCAGCGGAAGATGATCAGGTACAACGAGATTAGGAGCGCCTCAAGTGCTGCGCCTCTACAGAAGTCCACACGCACACAAACTGGACGACAGGGATGCTAGTGCCTTCGCGAACGGTTTGCCTTAGGGTTCTCTCTGTGTTTCTGTGACGGCCAAGAACTTCTGATATGTTTCAAGTCGTGCCCTATATCCTATATATAGGCGACTTACCGAAACCTAGTTGACCGACGGACCAAACCGATTTGATTTCAATTAAATTAAAATCCGGTTATTTGATCCCGAGTGGTGTCGATCGACACTCACCTTTGCTGTCGATCGACACCCTCACAGAAAAACGATATCGACGTATATCTCATATACATTGATCATGATCATTACTCTAATGATCAAACCCAATTTATATTATCAAGTTTGCTTAGGTGTGTGACCCTATAGGATCATATGATAATGGTAATGAGTTCATAACTCATAAGTTATAAGTCGTGCACCACTTCTGATATGTTTCAAGTCGTGCCCTATATCCTATATATAGGCGACTTACCGAAACCTAGTTGACCGACGGACCAAACCGATTTGATTTCAATTAAATTAAAATCTGGTTATTTGATCCCGAGTGGTGTCGATCGACACTCACCTTTGCTGTCGATTGACACCCTCACAGAAAAACGATATCGACGTATATCTCATATATATTGATCATGATCATTACTCTAATGATCAAACCCAATTTATATTATCCAGTTTGCTTAGGTGTGTGACCCTATAGGATCATATGATAATGCTAATGAGTTCATAACTCATAAGTTATAAGCGGCTTCTAGCAAAACATTATAACCATCCAATATCATATGATTGTCTTATCTCGACATCACGACTCTACTAGAGTAAATACAAATATGATTTCAGGACATTCCCTTCATCTGCGACTCTCTTTTGAATACAAACATCAAGCGTTAAAAAAGAAGAAGAGAATCACTACTATGAATAACATATTCACTTAATGAGTTAAGGAAAACATGGAAGTGAATTTGATCCTGTTGTTCTGTGTTTGTCATTAGTTAAATGTTGAAGGGGAATGGCTTGGAGTAAGATGATTTTGTCCTCGCCTATTCCAGTTTTTATGTATTTATCTTTGATAAACTTCTGTAGCATATCAGTAGAGACTCAATGCTGCCTACGTCCTCCAAATTTGGAGCCATACAGCCTGTGTCAGTCTATTGTAACTATTAGATTTAGTTTATATATTTTATAAGCAGCAAGTCCAGAAGAACATTATATATTATTATATATTTCATTCCAAGAATCTGCTGTCTCTTTTTCATTTTTAGATTTTTCACGTCAATTGATACCATAATAAACATTGATTTCACAAATGGTTCTTGGAGTTGAAATATTCTCACCATACCCTCTAAGATTTGAGAGAGCTATGCTTTGTTTGATTGAGAGAGTTATGCCTCAAACCTGTAATCAAAATTACCAAGTAGTGTTAGATTATGAGCAAAAGAACTTTGATTGCCTGATGTTAATTGTGTATGTGTAAGTGCTTTATTGGACCTGCATTTGTTAATATGATAAAACATAAAAGGCACAACAAAACGTTTAACATATATATACACATTATATATAAAATAGATGTTGAACTAACCATCTCCTTTTTTGGTTCTTTGAAGGTGATTTCTCTGAAGTGAAGTAGGGTTAGTTCAGTTCAAAATCGATTTCAAAAGGTTAGAAAGAAAAGGTAATTTGCTTTGATCCTTACATGATGCTTGAGAATGAATATGTTCAGAATTGCGGTTGTGAAGATCGAATATGTGTCGAGCTAGAATGTGAGCAATCTTGCTAGGATATTTATATAGGTATGAATGTTGAGCAATATTGCTAAGGTATGCTATTTAGTTATATGATTTGAATATTCTCGGTGAGAAGATTTAGGAAATATAGATATATTAATTTAATTTAGTTAAAGATCTTAACAAATTTTCTGTTGAAGTTAGTATAATCTTCATTGATTTACAAAGAACTAAGTTCATTTTGAGGCTAGGTTCATCAATCTTTTTTATGCGAAATTTTTGTAAAGATATATATGTATCATTTGTTTGGTTGTTTTGAGATCCTTGAGAGATTTTAGGAAACTATATATTGATTATAATAGGTTGCTGAGATTTGTGATGCTGATAGTATATCTTCCCATATTTCATTTACGCTGATTTTGGTCTGAGATCTCGGAAATCAATTGGCCGTTTTTATTTTTAAAACAGGTGAATCTAATAAAAGTTGATAACCGATGAAGCACAGCTGATTTTGGAGCCGGTTTGATTTAAGTTGTCATAGATCCGCGTCTTTTGAAACGGGTCTCGGATCGGGTTGACCGAGTTACTGAGTTAACTCAGTGTTTTCGGTCTAGTTATACTTGTTACCAAACTGTTTTTAAGAATAAACTCAATGGCATAGATTGTAATTAAAAGGTTTTTTTCAAGCATTCTCTTAAAAGTGATCTTCAAATAATAATAATAAGATATAAATTCTAACCAGAAGTCATAGATTCATAGATAAATGGTCTACTTCAGAACATTGCTGCAAACTAGTAATTTGTTTTGTTTTTATTTTTTCTTATTTTTTCTTATTTTTTATTTGTTTTTTACTTATTTTTTATTATTTTTTCTAGTAAAAGTATGAAATTTTGATTCATAATTTTGCTTCTACGAAGGTTAATTATAATTACTCCCAAACGTCTTAATCAGTCTATTCTTCTTACGTAGATCAGATCTTCATCATATGGTCTCTTGATCGCATTTCAGTAATGACCCTCCTCCATCCACCATAAGAGATCCACTGCTGCCGATACGAAGTCGGAGCTGGATCCAGCATCGGCTTCCATATCAGTGGAGTCTGCAACGGAGGTGATGCCATCATCGGCTTCTCTATCAGCGTCAGCGACGGCGTTCTAGTTTTCATTTGGCTGATGTCTCACCTTCATGCAGCATTTGTACAGCATTGTGAATATGCTGACAGAGACAAGGATGGTAATCAACGTACCGACGGCGATTCCAACTCGACATTTTAATATTGAACTCCAAGGCTGCGAACATATTTGACTAGATCGATATAGATTGATTAGAAGTTCTGCCAAAAGATAACTTGGCTCCAGATTTTTATTACGAAGTGCATAAACCGGTAGCAAAATTTGGATTGTCATCTCAAGTGATGGATGTTTGTATCAACAATTGTATGATCAAACTTCAAAGCAGATTCAAATCATTTGAAATGTCATTTTCGTGGGATGTTTTGGTTTTAAAAAAAATAAGTGGAAGAGTTCCAATTTCATATAAAAAAGGATGTGGTATCTACCAGAAAAATTCAAGAGACTATATCAATCTGAATGTTTTTGGAGATCGTTTGTCTCGAGACCAGGATTCAGTGTTGGAGGTGACTCCACCAGCATCTATGTTTTCTCTCGACGTGTGCTCTCGAGACCAGGATTCAGTGTTGGAGGTGACTCCACCAGCATCTATGTTTTCTCTCGACGTGTGCTCTTCGCACAGTCTCTAGGAATCAACGGTGTTGATCTTTTGCTTGTTGAAGGGATGTTCAGGATAGCACGACAGACCATCTCGTAAAAGATAAATGCAAACAAACAATCCAAGGTGTATAATATATCTATGCATGTATGTGTATTAACCACATAAATCTGCAGTTGTTTTCTTGAAGATCGTTTAGAGAGATCACATAACAGTGTTACTACGTATTGTATTCAGGAAGAAGAATCTTAAACCTTCTTCCTATAGGATTTTTAAGAATACCAATAGTAGCGTTTCCCATATGATGAAAACAATACCAAATCCCATCTATAATCATGTCTCAGATTCCGGAAACTTCATCTCTTGTGCGAATTCTTGAGTCATCTTCAAGAAACCTTCCATGTGAAGCTGTTTCCATTCCTTTTGAAAAAGCAGAACATACATAGAGTCAATGATCCAGATGACCCTAACCCATGAACAAGTTTAAAAAGACCATTCTCACCTCGAAATCCCAAGTACCGTACAGATCAGGATCATCTTTGTCGGCCCAGATGTAAGTTTCGGTTTGCAGTTTCTCTGAGCTATCCTGTTGGAACAAGTAAAGGAACAAATGTCTTGTTGTGCATCTAAAATCGAAAGCTTATGAATAATCTGAAAAATTTGACACTCAACTGTTAGCAGAACTTGGACGTTGGCTCTTTCATACTCAGTATCCTCAAACTCATCTAAAACGTAAAGCTCATCATCTGTGATTCCATACAGTACCTTAAATTAAATGAATAAAAAACTCAAATTTCCAAATCTTGAAATCGCTAGAGCATAATTGGATCTGATTCGAACCTTGCCAGAGACTTTATCAGCCTGAGCTGGTAGGATCGCGGGATAAACACGTCCTTTGATGCTGAATTTATGGCTACAAATCCCAAAATTTCAATTCAATTTTCAACAACAGAGAGAGAAAAAAAAAAAAAAAAAAGGAATCCTTACAAATCAGGGAGGATCGCGGAGGATGTTGGAGGGAGACGCTTGAGGAGAAGGCGAACGACGTCGTCGGCCATGAGGCTGCCGTAGACGAACACGCTGTGCACTGCCACTCTACCATTCATCTTCTTTAGCTGACTTAGACCGAGAGAGAGTCTCTGATATGCAACTTATGTTGTTATGTACAGAATCACGATTGAGTCAGCCTACGGACAGAATCTTCTTGAGATTCTTTGGGCTTTCCGATAATATATAGTCTTTGTTCGTTTTGGTTTTGTGCAATTGTGACAAGTGAATGATCCGGCTAGTAATAGCCGGGCCGGGTAAGAATATTTTTGGGTAAAGATATTGAGGTTTGATATTACAGATGGTTTTGGATTGTAGTTACTATCTTGTCCATAATTGTGGTTACAGAGAAAGAGATGTTTGGGTTTTGTCTGGTTAGTGAAATGTTGAAGATTGGTTTGCTACGTGGACGGAGATTCTTGATTTGTTAGTTAGCAGATTAATTATGCAAGTTTTAATGTAATGGCGACTTTGGCCTATAATTATATTTTCATGCTCATCCAGTCATCCTAAAGTATACTTTGGGCATACAATGATAATTAGACCAGGCTCAAATTAAATACTACGTAACCAAACAAAGCTTTTCCAGAGATGATGAAATTCTAAAGCCAAAAGGACAATTCCCACAATACAATTTTTGTATTTCATCACCAAAGCCAAAAATTGCACCAGAAACTCTCATAAATCAAATCATATTGCTCTACACTGAGATCGGAAATTTCCAAAGAGTTTGCTATAGGTTGGATTAACTTTCTAGAACCATATCCAAATGAAAATTTCCAAATTCATATATCTCAATTCCTGATGATTTGCCTTCAGTATCACGCTCTATATTGATCCTCAATGCAACGCTAGCGATTATTAGAGCCATCTCCTCACCAAGCTTATCTAAGTTAAAAGCAAAAGGTCCTCATTCATGAATTTCAAAAATTCTTATTTAGACTACAGAATGTTTTGATGACATATCAATAACCATAACCATTCAAACTAACAGCAAAACCTAGCTAGCAATAGAAATAAAATAATTAACACTAGAAAAAGAAAGCTTGACATGTAAGGCCAATCTACTGTTAACAGAAACTAAAGCAGCTAAGTTAAGGGTAATCATATGTTAACAACACTCACGCTTATATCAGAGTTTCCGTGTAGCAAACGTAATCAGAAACAAGGACTGATACGAAGATTCAGCTTTGAGGACGAACGCCACCATTGTAGATTACGCCAATGATGGTAGTTCCCATGGAGTGTGGAGCGTCAAGATTCAGATCCATTGGAATAGCTTATGTAGATCTTTTTTCTTTCCACTAAATTTTATGCATTAAATCAAAGGTAACAAGAGTTTAGAGTTGTTATACATAGTCTTACAATTGAAAAGCATGCATTTGAAACAAAAATATGAGAAAAATGATTGACAAATTCCCTGACTTAACAAAAAAAAAAAGGACGCTGATCTCACTCTCTCTCGAGAATGACTAAACAAGGAAAGGAAGGAGAGCAGATGAATTGAATTTGAAACGTTTAGGTGAAAACAGACAAGGAAAAAAAAAAAAAAAAAAAACGACTCTGCTGGGGATCGAACCCAGAATCTCTGGTTTCGTAGACCAGCGCCTTATCCATTGGGCCACAGAGTCTTATATGTTCACTGTCGGTACCAAAGAAACTTAACTGATTTGTCTTGCTGAAGATTTAGCTACCCCACGACTTAAATGAATAGCCATCGTTGTTAAGAACAACCAAGACCCAATATCTCTCCCCTACAAGGTCTTGATCGGTTCTTTCAATCTCCCCTAATCCTCAACCAGAAAAATTGATTAGATAACTAAAGAAATATGGATTCTAAAACGCGGGATCATGGATGTTACAAAAAAATAATAATTCAGAACAAGAAATATGATAAATCTGTAAACACACACAGAACAAGTTTTGTTTCATAGATAAAAATTATTTAATAAGTAAAGCATGCTGAAACCTTTGTAAATTTAGTAAGGAGAGAATAAAAGTCAAATGTTTTTCTTTCTTTCTTCTCTTATCCCAAACCTTTGATTATATTCAATCTTCATCTATAGATAAGCTATTTTTAAAGTTTGGATACATCTTCTAGTTTCCCACTACAATTACAATCTATACACAAGATAAGGTACATTTCTGTTTAATTTTATCTTTGTGAAACGGTCGAAAATTTCGGTTAATAGCAAAGAGAAGTCAAGAGTTCCAAAGAAAGAGAGGCGGAGAAGAAGGAGAAGCGTTCATAGAGAGGAACAAAAGACAATATGATTTTTATAGAAACTCTCTTTGTCTTCATCCTCTTATTTCGCTTTCCTACAATATTAAACAAAATGAAAAAATAACTCAGCTGATTTGCGGAGAAGAAGAGACAAACGCAAAATTTTAAGACAAAGAAGCAACCAAAAAAGAAAATCCATCTTCAGACCACAAAAA
>VHIU01000276.1:0-59585 GCA_010577795.1 Isatis tinctoria | reverse complement strand
GGGCACTCGGTTTAGCATGGTCCAGCTTGTACTATCATTGATGGCAAGTGCGGGGACAATTATGAGAAGGGAAACACAACACACTTTGAGATCTCAGTGCCCACGCGTGTGGAATGGTGGATGAGTTGGTCATATAGTTAGTAGGATGCATGCTTCGGCTATCTTACTTACCGTTGCTTCGGTTATTGCTTGGTTTATTTTGCTTGCGTGATTTAGATTGTGGGTTGGTTTGGTCTTATTGTTGTTTGTGAGTCCTGAAGTAATTTCCAAATTACTTATTCCCTCTCTCCATGTTCCCCTTTCAGGAACCCTTAGTTCGTGTGTTGCAAATGGAGATCGGTCGTTTCGGACATCTCGTTAAACTTTTTCAAGCCTTTGTTGTAAGTTCAATAAGGACAAGCGTTGTTCTCTTTGGTTTTCTAAGTGTGTACGGTTTTCAAATAAGGTCCATGGACTTGTAAAACATGGGTTGTTTCGTTTTCTTAAAAGACTTGGTTGTATGAAACCGATATGAATAAAAAGTATGTTTGTTACAACCTCTTGCACTTAGTTATTATCTAGAAGTCTTCCGCTGATTTGAGTAGTTTAGTCTGAAGTTGTTCACAACTCACTGTCGAATGAGACGGGTTGGCAAGCCCTGACCTTCGGTGGTGGGGGGTCGGAGTTGGTTGGACGGACTAGCCTTAAGCTCGATGACCTTCGAGACGGGCCGGTCTATCTAATCGACCTTGGCTTTTTGTGGCGCTTCAGGAACAGGTTGGATATGCGGCCGGACTTGGTGTTCTTGTTTGATTGGCCGTGTGTCCGGGGCATATCTGATCTGGTTCGGGGGCGCTAAAGTTCCTGCTCCACCTGTTCCTGCTCCGGCCCACGGATGTCCAAGAGGCGGTTGTCCTGGTTCTAGTAATGAACGCGATAATTACTCCGGCCGGCTGGTTGTTGGTATCGTCGGTTGCCATGGTCTTTCTTTTCGTATTCACTTATTCTTAGGGTCTAGAAAATTTCTGGTCCCCACAGACGGCGCCAAAGTGTGAGAGCCGAAACTCACACTATCAAAACTTACATTTTACGGGGGCTCGAAAATTCTATTTTATGAGAACTGAAGGACCGAAAATGCAAGAAGATAATTTTATTAAAAAAATTCGGAAATACAAGAATAATTTGCAAAAGCTTAATGTCTTATATTGCAAGAGACTCTTATACTCGAATTCGGATGCCTTTAACCCTTACATAAGCATACATATACATACTCATGATCCTAGGATGCTAAAACTACATATTTTAACCCTTGTCCTTCCTTCCCAGCCGCCGACGTAGTCTTTTGGGCTCAATTCGCGGCCAGAAACCTTCAGCAGTCCGTCACTTGATCTGATCCCGGCCCGATCCAACTTTTTTTGTCCGATGAATAGTACTCAATAAATAGTAAATCGTGAATAGTAATTCGTGAACAGTAAACCGAACCCCAATTATGCTTAAATCGATCTTCTGGTTAACATTTTCTTGGGATGACCAGTGTTTTAACGGTTTTTCATGCGTGAACAGTGTTTTGAGCATTCTCCGAACTTTCAAACCGAGCCGCCCTTTTTTCGCTAAGTCTCCAGCCGCCCGTCCTTTGGTAACGGCCAGCCGCCCATCCCTTTGCTGAGGTCCATGGGCAGCTGGGTATGTGGCTAGGCCGGCGCCATGTACCGTGGCTGCTGGCTTCAGGATATGCCAGGCGCCATGTACCGTGGCTGCTGGCTTCAGGATATGCCAGGCGCCATGTTCTTCGGGAAGCAAAGGAGGGTTTCTGGCTTTGAATGCTCAGCCAGACACCATGCTCTTCGTGAAGCAAATGAGTGGTTCTGGCTTTGAATGTTCTGCCAGAAGCCATACTCTTCGGGAAGCAATGGTGGGCGTCTGGCTTCAAGACATGGTCGTGCGGGATCAGCACATGGATGTGTGGGATCAGCACTCGGTATTAGCTAAGCGCCATGTTCTCGGGATAAGATGATGGGCGGCTGGACTTGTCAGGATAGAGCCAGGCGCCATGCTTAAGAGAAAGATTAACTGGCGTCTGGCTCCATGCTTAAAGCATGGGCGGCTCGCTCTATGCTTAAGGCATGGGCAGCTGGCTCCATGCTTAAAGCATGGGCGGCTGGCCCTTATGTCGGGACATGAAGCATTAGTTTGTTGATCCTGGCTTCTCGTTCTATTAATTTCCATAGAGGGGATTTTGACCCCAACAATTACTATTCACGGTTTACTGTTCTTCGTTAGTGTTTACAGATCAATAAAAATTTGGACCGGGCCAGGATTAGACCAAGTGATGGAATACTAAAGGATTCAGACAACGAATCGTGCCCAGAAGAACTAAGTCGGCGGCTGGGAGTAAAGAGCAATGCCCACATCGAAAATAAGGAGGTTTAGCATCCTAGGGTCATTAGTATATATATGTATGCTTGTGTAAGGGTTAAATCCATTCCATTCCGAGTATAAGAGCTTTTGCAATATAAGACATTAAGCATTTGCATATTTTTTTGTACCTTCGAAAAATATCTAATAAAATCATCTTTTTACAGTTTCAGTCTTTTTAGTTCTTATAAAATAGAGTTTTCGAGCACCCATAAAATATAAGTATTGACAGTGTGATTTTCGACTCTCATAGTGTAAAAGTTTGGAAAACCAAGTAAATTACTGTGAAAAGGGAAGAAATGGTAGAATTCGAGAGCTTTTGATTTGGGTTTAAGTTTGAAAATGTATCACATTTGGGGTATTGTATGCACCACTTGTCCTTTACCTTTACATTTATGTCAAAATTCAATCATTCTAGAGAGATCCTTTGTTTTGAAAGAAAAAAAAAACCATTTGATTGAGATCATTTTTGCCTCAAGACCTTGTCCCTTAAGCCAAATGAGCAAATTCAAGTTTGCATGAGTGTGATCCATGGTTTGAAACTTAATGCATTTTAAATGATGGAATGCCTGTCTTAGGTTAGACCTTGGATTAAAATTCATACTGTGATGAGCATGGCTAACTCTTTTTTGGAGTAGGTTGGTATGAACTGCATCTTAGAATCAAGAACTAGAACATCAATTTGATTTTCTTTGGTAATAGTTTTGGATCTGAGCTCCCACCTCCAAACATCTCTCTCATTCTTTTCTTTGGCTTTGCTTGATGGCAAACAAAAGATAAATTTGTACGAAGTTGAAACTTGCAGTTTTTATTGCTTTTAATCTTCATTTGTGGATACATTTTATTAGTTTTTGCATGCATTTAGACATTATTAGGTTGTAAATTCTTCCATATGTTTGTTATGTCATGAAGTGGCTATTTAGTGGATTTGAAAGAGATAGAGTGAAGATTAGCCAAGAAAGATAAAGATTTCAACATTTTTTCCCTTAGCGACCTGATGTATCGACCAGATTCGAGCAGCTACGTCTGACTTGATCCTTCGAACAGAAAGTGGTCGGTATGCACATAGCGACCTGACATATCGACTTGGCATAATGACCTAATCACCTGGGTACTTCACGCGCAAGACTTTGACGAGATTTGACCTTTTTTCTTCGTTTTAGTTGATTTTGCCCAGTTTGTTGGGCTTACTTTAGGGTTTTTTTAACTCATGTATTAAATAGGTTTGAAACCTAATCTGTTATTTAGTTTTTGACATTTCATAATCTTGTAGCCACTTTGGGGAATCCTAGGAGTTCTATACAATTTTTCCTTTTGATCTTTTTCTTCTTCTTGATTTCTTTCTTTATTCATGTTAATCTCTTGATTATTAACATATCCACCATGGTTTTTGTGATTAATTTAAAAGGATTAGTGAGTAGTTTCATTATTCGGCTCATGGGTTAGGTAGACAAAATATGTTAAGAGGTGATTAGAGTTTGTGGATGTTTAAATATTTGTTTTCTTTTCATTTGGTTGTTCTTAATGCTCGTTAAGACTAAAAATCTCTTGACCATGACGTTAGGTTTTTCTTGCCTTGAAGGTGTTTGTGAAATGTTTGAACTAAACATTTGGAAGCTTAGCTTACTTGACCAATGAGAATTGATGTTATTTTTCTTAGTATGCTTTAAGTCTGGTTTTAATGCATGTTGCATTGTGAATTTTCAATGAGAATTGATTATTTTTCTTGGTTAGCATAGAGTCCTTGCCATGAGAGTTGCTTCATTTTCATGAGTGTTCTTGGGCTTAGTAAGGTTCTTAATATGTCTATCTTTTAATGGGTGATTGGTTGATCAATTGGTGATTAGAGCTTGCAACTATCTTGTATATCACGTTCAAATATATTTTTATTCTATATATGTACTAAGGATTTTAAGTAATGTAAGCTTTATTTAGGTCTCGTAAATTAATTTGAATAATGAAAATTTTATCGTTTCAATTTTGTTGGGATTTTCTTTTGTTTTTATAGATGGATTTGATCTCGGGATCGTCAAGTAACAGTATGAGCAGATCATTGGGGGCTCGAAAGATTGTATTGCCTTTGATGAGTTCCAATTTGGAAGAACATATCATTCTGTTAGACATCAACAATTATTCGTCATTTTCTTATGTGAAAATTCTTCAAGCTAAACTGGGTGAATCGTTATTCTCACGTCTAAAAAGCACATCCCTTGGCCCATCCAAGCTGCATTACATCCATTAGGTGGTGCTGGTGCGACAGCAGGAGGATTGGGTTTTTCAGGAAAAATAGTTCATTTTCTAGTGTCAAGGCAGTTTAAGACAACACAGAAAAATGAATTATGGTTTCGCTTCAGTGGACAACCAATGAGATTCTCATTACGGAAGTTTCATTTGGTAACTGGATTACCGTGTTGGGAAATAGATTAAGCCGATAAGTGGACGTTAATGGAGAGCAAGGGTAAACACACATCAGATTCACACACTTGTGACGACTTGCTAGCTAAGATCAGAGGGTTGCCAGAGCAAGAAGACGAAAGAAAACTTGGCTAGCAATGCTGTTGATCGTGGACAATGTCTTCTTTATGAGGTTCAGTCGATGCCGTTTTATTAACTGTTGCAACGATTTAGCAGAAAATAAAATCATGACTTATCCTTGGGGAAGGATTGGTTTCAAGATTCTGTTGAAATCAGTACAAAAGTATGCTTCTCCTCCTCCCACGAATAAATATGAAGTAATAGGATTTCATATGGCCTTGCAACTGTGGCTGTTGACTTCTGTGCCGGAGCTAGAAAAAGAATATGGTCAGTCCAAAGACGACCATGTAGATAAGTTCATCTGTGCAAGATATTCAAAAACCATTCTACATGGGTATCTTAAATCTGAAACTATTGAAGTATCCTGCGGATTAACAGAAGAAGTGTCATGCATTCTAGGAGAGGATGCCAAATTATCTGTCCATGAAGATGGTGATGAGCTTGGCAAAGTTGTGGCCTTAGTGAAGAGAGGGTATCGGGTAACTAATAGTGACGGGGGCAGGAACTTCATTGATCTAGAAGTTGCAGAGGAATACATTTTTCAAAAGAATTTGAGATTACAACTCCAAGATGTGTCTGATGAGAATATTCATGCTCACTCTAATGCAGTGGCTGAAGAAAATTGTCGCCTCTCAAATCTTAAGGAAGTCTGGGCACTGCATCTTCAGAATGCTGCAAAAAACTCATGGTGATAACATGGCTCATAATCGTATTGATGCAACAAGAGCAATATTCATACAGTAAGAAAAACTGCTTGATCCGTTTGCATCCGTTTGAAGAAAAATATTGAGTAATTCCCAAAATTCAGGTACAAGTCAAGGTAACCGAAACTCTTCTGCAGAGGAGAAGTCATTTTTTGTATGGAGTTTTGGTTATCTTTTTGTATGAAGTTTTGGTTAACTCCTTACAAAAAGATAACCAAAAATCCATACAAAATATGACATTTCTTCTGCAGAAGAGTTTTGGTTACCTTGACTTGTACCTAAATTTTTGGAACTAATCAATATTTTTTTCGAAAGGATGCAAACAGATCAACCAGTTTTTATTACCTGATTGTATAGATATTGCTCTTGCTACATCAATACGATTATGAGCCATGTCATCACCATGAGTTTAGCAACATTTTGAAGATGCAGTGCTCGGACTTCCTCCTCAAGCTTTGGAAGGTGACAATTTTCTACAACCATTGCATCAGAGTGAGCATGCATATTCTCATCAGACACATCTTGGAGTTGTAATCTCAAATTCTTTTGAGAAATGTATTATTCTGCAATTTCTAGATCAATGAAGTTCCTGCCTCAGTCACTATCAGTTACCCGATACCCTCTCTTCATGGACAGATAATTCAGCATCCTCTCCTAGAATGCATGACACTTCTTTTGTTAATCTGCATGATAATAGTTTCAGATTCAAGATACCCAGGTAGAACGGTTCATGAATATCTTTCACAAATAAACGTATCTACATGGTTGTCTTCCAACCCACCATATTTTTTTTCTAGCTTCGGCACAGAAGGCCATAAGAAATCCTTTCACTTCATACTTCTTTGTGGGAGGAGGAGAAGCATACTTTGTACTGATTTCAACAGAGTAGTGAAAGCAATCCTTCCCCAAGGATAAGTCATCATTTTATATTCTGTTAAATTGTAGTAACGATTAATAAAACGGCATCGATGGAACCTCATAAAGAAGACACTGTCCATGATCAACAACATCGCTAGCCTTAGTTTTCTTTTGTCTTCTTCTCAGGCAACCCTCTGATCTTAGCTAGCAAGTCGTCACAAGTTTGTGAATCTGATTTGTGTTTACCCTTGCTCTCCATTAACGTCCACTTATCTGCTTCGTCAATTTCCCAACACAGTAATCTAGTTACCAAATGAAACTTTCGTAAGGAGAATCTCATTAGTTGTCATCTTTCAATGTTGTCTTAATCTGCCTAGACACCAGAAAATGAACTATTTTCCTGGAAAACCCAATTCTCCCGCTGTCGCACCAGCACCACCTAATGGATGTAATGCTGTTTGGATGATTGGGCCAAGGAATGTGCGTTTGAGACGTGAGAATAATGATTCACCCAGTTCAGCTGGAAGAATCTTCACATTAGAAAATGACGAATAGTTGTTGATGTCTAACAGATTGATATGTTCTTCTAAATTGGAACTCATCGAAGGTAAGACAATTTCTCGAACCCCCAATGATCTTCTCCTACTGTTACTTGACAATCCCGAGCTCAAATCCATCAATCAAAACAAAAGAAAACCCCAACAAAATTTTGAATTGAAATGTCATAGTTTTCATAATTTGAATCTGGGTTGTTGTTCTAGGAGACAACAAGTGTTGTTTGTTTTAAGTTTCATTTCTATTTGTTGTAATTTTATTTATTATCAACTTTTGAAATTTGAGTGACAAGAGGAATAAACTCTTCTTTTTCTCTTTCTTTCTTTTTTTGTAAAAATGTATTTTCATGGTGTTTTAAAAAGAAGATCTTTTTATTGGCGGAAAAAAGCAAGGAGACGGTTCAGATCTGAAGTGGTTCTTACTTGTTAGCCAGATTTATTTTATGGGAACCCCATGTTCGAATCCATATGGCAGAACGATTGAGATTCCATTTTTCCTGCTTGGTAGTTGAAATGCGTTACTCCTTTCTGCCTTTGTTTTGAATGTTTTTCGTTCACGTGAGTCGTGACGTACTCGTCTCTGTTCTCTCGAATATACTAAATTATAATGAATGTTGTCATATTTATCTGCGTTTCAAATAATACTGCACTAAACGATTTGAAGTACTGTTTACCATGTTTTATTTCTGATAATAATATATAAATTATTTCTGTCATTGTCACCTAAAGTTTCCAAAGTAGACTCATTGTCTCATTATTCGAGTTTTCTTTTTTGAACGACTAAATAGCACATAGTTATGTTAAAGATAGATGTAATACATGAAACTTATTATGAGACAAAATTTAGATGGTTCGAATTGATATAATTATTTAAAAGTTAACAACATTCGCTATATATATAATATAATATAGAACTGTATTAGTTGTTGACTTCGTTGTTGTTTTAGCCATGAAGATCAACTCGGTTGTGGACTTAAACGTGGAGAGGAAGCAATTTGTATCTTATGGAGGACACGTGGCGATTTGAATTGCAGGACCACAAACAGAACTGTTTGCTGCAGCTCTGATGAAGAAAAAGCAAACTGTGTTTTGTCGCCTATGAAACAAGAAGATAAGGTAGCGCTCATTAAATGAGGTCGTACATAGGAGCGTGCTACTTGGTCCCATTCAACTTCGCCTAGGTTATGTGTGTCTCACATATATATATATATATACATACGTTGTAATTCAGAGAGCGGGATAGAGAAAATTGGAGTGAGAACAGAACATAGTGTGAGCGTGTTTGTGTTCTTGGGACCTGGGTTGTGATGAGGTTAATAACCGAGTGGAACCCTACATATATATATCAACCATACATATAGTGTAAGCATTTATATTGTTTGTAAATTATTGTTCAACCATACATATAGTTACATATATAATTAGTAACAATTTTGATGTAGCTAGCTTATTAATTTGACCGCACGCTCTATGAAGCACTCCTCAAATCTCATCATCATGGGTACATATATCAACAATCTCGTAGTTGTTAACATTTGGAAACATAAGGTTTACATGTATGTGAAAATAGTTCCAAAATAAAAATTGCTTATTATTATAGTAAAAACTTTTTCAAATGCATTATAATTACTAGGATTCTTTATCAAAAAATTTTTTTTTTCTTTTTTAGAAAATATATATTATTTCTGGTTTAGGGTATGTGTTTGGTTTAGTGTGAAATGTTTATATTTCTTATAATAGAAAATTAGAAATTCCTTAAACATAGCCCTAAACCCTTTACAAATCTATTAAAGGGAATTGTGAATCCTAGCATATGCAAAATATCACCGGTCACTATTTACGTGGTTCGAACTTCAAAGTGATATACTAATTATATTATGTTATAACATTGTGACATATCGCCAAGAATGTATAATGTTCGAGGAAGTAACAATGCATAAAAATTAAACTTTTTTTGTTAGTACAAATTAAATGTCTAAAGAACCGTTGTTTTCGGGGAAACTACAAATTTTGTTTTTTCGGGGCACAAACCTCATAAATACCTGACGTGAATTACATTTGCCAGATAAATACATAAACTTTTAACGTTGCCCAGTAAATACCTCATATTATTTGGTTGGCCAATTAATACCCGAACATTCAAATTCGACTAGTTTGAAATCGATAATTAGACGGTGTTTAATTCGCTGACGGGAACAGTAAACTGGCGTTAGTCTCGTTAATAAAAAGTGATTATAATTAGAGAAGATGATATTTTTGCCCTTCTTCTCCAAATCAACTACAACCCTCGACCCCCACATTTTTTCCCCAAATCGACATTTTTCATGCGCTTTCATTCAAAAGAAGAGCACGACGAGCTACTCCGTAGTGTTGAGCGTTGTAGTTGAATTGGAGAAAAAATGTCGATTTGGGGAAAAAATGTCGGGGTCGAGGGTTGTAGTTGATTTGGTGAAGAAGGGAAAAATTGTCATCTCCTCTAATTATAATCACGTTTTAAGAACGAGACTAACGCCGGTTTACTGTTTCCGTCAGCAAATTAAATGCCGTCTAATTATCGGTTTCAAACTAATCGAATTTGAATGTCCAGGTACTAATTGGCCAACCAAAATAATATGAGGTATTTACTGGGCAACATTAAAAGTTTGGGTATTTATCTGGTAAATGTAATTCACTTCAGGTATTTATGAGGTTTTTTCCCTTTTTTGTCAACAAGAAATAAAGAGTTTCTCCACATAAAAAAGTAGCATTTTATAGAAAACCTAAAAAAGTAACGTGTGACAGCTGGAAAGTCAGAGAAAACTCTAAGTGACAGGTTTGTGAAGGTCTAGGTGAGTGATATTTATATAGTTTAAAATACCACATACAGAAAAGAAATCAGCAGCAACAACGGGAAAAAATGTCTAATATATTATGAACCGTGTGGTTTAATGGACTCAATATAGACCGACCCATATAGAGGTTATTAACATAACTGGTCCTTGATAAATAGATATTTTCCTTATTAGACATGTAATAGGTTTTTGGGATATTTCCATATTTGATCCTTGTGTAAACCTATATATAAAGACCTTTTGGTCTCATTAATAATAATAACAATTCACAACACGTTATCAGCACGAGAGCTCCTAAACCCTAAAACAGCTGCCGAAACTTTAAAGAGTCATATCTTTCAAACCGTGAAGAACCAGAAGGCAATCTAGATATCAAATCGAAGCCCTCGATGAGGCTAATCTACCGGTGAAAACCTCTTGTCGATCCGACATTGGACGCTCTCTCACACGCGCTTACTGTGCACGACGATCTACCAAATAAACCAGATCCGATTTTCTCCTTCTTCAACCAACAGCCTCTCCAGCTTTTGGTGATCAATCCTTGGCGTTTGTAGCGGTTAACTAAGGTCTATTAGCTCCCAGTTTCATAAGCCAACCAAACTTCCAAAAGGTGTTAAGGTAAACTCCTATGCTAAGAACAAGAGTAAAATCGAATTTGAACTAAGAATAAAGAAACCCTAAAATCAATCTCTCTCTAGAACTTGTTTATTCATGGTTAAACCAATATCTGAACTTGAACCTAAGCTAAGGATATGACCTCGAATCGATTTGTATGTTTAAACATGTTTGATCTTTTGAAAAACACCAAAATCGAATTTGACTTAAGCTATATGAAACCTTTAAAATCGGTTGCTTGATAAAACTTATTTAAGATTATCTTGATGAACTTGTTTGCATGATAAAACCAAATCATATAGCTTGTTCCATCATCTCTTATAATCGGCCATAGCTTGATAATTGTTAAAATCGGATTGCATGAACTTGATCATCATCTCTTGAAAATCGATTGCTTGAATCCATGAGTTAGGTTGTTAGATCATCTTGTTTAATCTTTGATTGTTTTGAAAAAAAAAAAATAGTTTGAAACCCTAATCCTAATCCTAATAGGAAATCTCTAATCCCTTCCTTTTAGGAAAAATGAAAGTTTTAGAAATATATTTTTCCCTTTAAGGAATTATCCTTTTAATTGTTTTCATTTTCTTAAATGTTAAGGATTAACTTTTAATTAAGGATAATAATCCTAATCCTACTTTAAAAAGGAAAATCTAACTCCTTTCCTTTTAGTAAAAAGGAAAGTCTTAGATAATATCATTTTCCTTTAATGATCTATCATATTTAATTGTTTTCCTTTTCTTAAAAGTCAAGGATTAACTTTTAATTAAGGATTAAATCAAAAATAGAAAATTCCAAGTGCTTAAACCATTAAATAAAAATCGGCCCTATTGTTTGATTGCATAAATTGTTTGATTGATTGTAAAGCTTAAACTCGGATAAATATTACCGGCCATATTCCTAAGGTCCGGGTTTTTATTAAAAAGTCCTAAGTGAAAATCTGATGCATGACCGGCCATATTCCTAAGGTCCGGATCATATTTAAAGTCCTAACTAAAAATTGTTGGATATTTTCAGATGTCTAAGGACACCTCAGATTACCCAGTCCTAAGTCTCTCCGGAGATAATTTCCTAGAATGGAAATGAGCACTAGAAATACTCTGCAAACTAGGGGACTCGGAAGATGCATCATGAATGGCAATAAAGAAATAGAAAGCCAAAGGGAAAGAGCCATAACGATTATGCGCTTCCATCTCACTGAAAAACTGAGAGACAAGTACCAAAAGGTTAAGGACCCATTTGATCTTTGGATTAAGTTGGGGAAAAGGTTCTCAATGGTATTGTGGCTAAACTCCATGGAAGGATGGGAGACTCTAAGTTTTAAAGATTGTGAATCCGCGGATGAATATAACTCTGCCCTCATGAAAATCATCTATGGCCTCAGGCTGTGTGACGATGTAGTGACAGATGAGGATCTTTTGGAAAAGACCATCTCCACACTAAACCCGCAAGATATAATTTTAAGGCTCAAGCCCAAAAGTTTCACCACCTATCATGATCTATACCAATACCTCAGAAGAGGGCAGAGGACCAAAGAAATCATCAAAGAATGTGATGAATTACTAAGAAGGTGTGATGAGATGGAAATCCCGAAACAAATAACGAGGAAGAAACCTCAGACTGTGAGGGCAGTTCAAAAGTTGACTAAGGACATCCGAAATTTTAAGTTTTTCCATTTCTTGTTGCTTTTATTTGTGTTGGATTTTATGTCTTTCCATTTCATTTCTTTTGTGTTTAAATGAATAATATTATTAAGGCTTTTAAGACATAATTCTTAAGGCAAACATAAGTACTATAGCAGGACCGGCCGGCCTTATAGAAGGGCACGGCCAGGCCAACCTTTTAATGCCTAAAGGCACGCATCTAGAAATCCCTGATGCATTGTTTTCACCAAGCTCAAATCAAAACTTATTGAGTTTTAAAGACATTCATCTGAATGGTTTTCATGTGGAAACAATGGGCGGAGGAAACAAAGAATTTCTCCAGATAGTTAAAATCACCCAAGGCCAAAAGAAAGTCCTTGAGACTATACCTGCTATAGCTACGGGCTTATATTGTATAAAAATCAGTATGATAGAAGCCAATGCCACCGTAAACAAAGCTTTTACGGATATGTTCACTTTATGGCATGACCGGCTGGGACATCCCGGGTCAGGAATGATGCGGAAATTTATATTAAACACGAGATGACACGCCTTGAAAGAAAGGAGAGTGATCCCTAAAATTCAAACTTGTGCTTCGTGTTCACAAGGTAAGTTGATTTTAAGGCCGTCACCAGTAAAGGTGACTAAGGAAACGATAAATTTCCTAGAAAGAATTCAAGGAGACATATGCGGACCAATACACCCACCTTGTGGAATGTTCCGATATTTCATGGTCCTCATTGATGCATCTACACGATGGTCACATGTATGCTTATTGTCAACATGAAACTTGGCATTTTCAAGACTCCTTGCTCAGATAATCCGCCTACATGCACACTTTCCAGATTTTCCTTTAAAAACCATCCGTATGGACAATGCAGGTGAGTTTACCTTCAGAGTCTTTGATGATTACTGTATGTCCATGGGGGTAAGTGTGGAACACTCCATGGCACATGTACATACACAGAACACCTTGGCCGAATCTCTCATCAAACGCATACAGCTGATCGCTAGACCATTACTCATGAGGTCAAAACATCCAGTATCAGCCTGGGGACACGCAGTCTTACATGCCGCAGAATTAATCCGTATCAGGCCATCAAGTGACCATGAATATTCCCCCTCCCAATTAATTACAGGTAAAGAGCCAGACATATCCCATCTTAAAATATTCGGTTGCTCAATTTATGTACCGATTGCTCCACCACAAAGGACTAAGATGGGACCTCAGAGGAGGATGGGGATATATGTTGGATATGATTCACCCACGATCATAAAGTATCTTGAACCAACCACCGGTGATATGTTCAAGGCCAGATACGGGGATTGTCATTTTGACGAAACCGTTTTTCCAACATTAGGTGAAGTAAAACGGCTGGATAAAGATATTGCATGGAATCATACATCCTTAAATTAGCAAGATCCTCGGACCCAAGAAAGTGACTTGGAAGTCCAAAAGATTATTCATATGCAAAAGCTAGCTATACAATTGCCAGATTCCTTTGCTGACCCGCAGAGAGTAACAAAATCGTATATACCAGCCGTGAATGCACCAATACGAATTGATGTCCATGATGGACCGCAAGTTGCTACAGAGTCTAAGCAACGGGTGAAACGTGGTAGACCTATTGGTTCCAAAGATAAGCCTCCTCGGGAATTAAAGAAAGGTGCTGAAATTCAGACCGAGGAGATAGTGGATGGTCCGGACACAAATGAACCTAAGGAGCCACAAAATGAAGCTCGGGACGCTGAGCCACATGGTCCTGAAGTTCCCGATAACAATGAGATCTCAATAAATTTTGTTATGTCCGAAATCCAATGGAACATAAAAGACGTCGACGTCGATGATATATTTGCATGCAATGTAGCACTTGATGTTATGAATGAGGATCTAGAACCCACGTCAATAAATGAGTGCACTCGTCGATTAGACTGGCTAAAATGGAAAGATGCTATAAACGTGGAGTTAAACTCTTTAAAGAAGAGTGAGGTTTTTGGTCCTATAATTCGGACACCTCGAGATATAATCCCAGTTGGACATAAATGGGTCTTTGTAAGAAAGAGAAACGAACAAGGAGAGATTGTTCGACACAAAGCACGGCTTATGGCACAAGGATTCTCACAGAGACCAGGAATCAATTATGAGGAGACATACTCCCCTGTGGTGAATGCAACGACATTCCGATTCCTGATAAGTCTAGCCAAAAAAGTAAAATTGGACTTACGGTTAATGGATGTAGTAACCGCCTATTTATATGGTCCACTGGATAATGAGATTTATATGCAATTACCAGAGGGTATTAAGCTCAAAGTTAAGAGAAGTTCTCGCGAAGAACACTGCATTAGGCTGAAGAAATCCTTATACAGACTGAAATAAAGTGGGCGCATGTGGTACAATAGATTAAGTGAGTACCTTGTCAAAGAAGGCTATATAAATGATCCCATCAGTCCGTGTATCTTTATAAAGAAGTTTGCAAACAAAGGATTTGTAATTATAGCAGTATATGTGGATGATTTGAACATCCTCGGAACCTCCGGGGAGATCGCCCAAACAGTTGAGTATTTAAAGGCCGAATTTGAAATGAAATACTTAGGAAAAACTAAGTTATGTTTGGGAATACAGTTTGAGTAAGTAAAAGATGGAATCCTTGTGCATCAAATGGCATATACAGAAAAAGTACTCAAGAGATTTAATATGGACCAGGCCCACCCATTGAGCAGCCCAATGGTGGTGAGAAGCCTTGGATTGGACAGTGATCCATTCGGTCCAAAGAGAAAGGATGAAGAAGTCCTTGGTCCCGAAGTGCCATATCTCAGTGTCATAGGAGCGTTATTATATTTGGCTAGTCATACTAGACCAGACATTTGTTTTGCCGTGAACCTCCTATCAAGATTTAGTTCTTGTCCGACCCAGAGGCACTGGAATGGGATTAAACATATACTTCGTTACCTACAAGGAACGAAGGACATGGGTCTGTTTTACACTAACCATAACGACAAAGGTTTAGTTGGTTTTGCTGATGCAGGTTATCTATCGGATCCACACAATGGACGATCTCAGACAGAATATGTGTTTACTATCGGAGGAACCGCAATTTCATGACGATCCATGAAGCAGACGCTCACGGCCACATCATCAAATCACGCAGAGATTTTGGCAATTCATGAAGCCAGCCGTGAATGTGTTTGGTTGAGATCGATGACTCAGCACATAAGGCGAGATTGTGGGATGACCGATGGAAAGGAAGAGCCAACCGTACTGTATGAGGACAATGCTGCGTGCATAGCTCAACTAAAGGATGGATACATCAAGGGAGACTGGACGAAGCACATTCTGCCGAAATTCTTTTTCACTCACGATCTCCAGAAGGCTGGAGAAATACAAGTGCTTCAAGTCCGTTCAAGTGACAACTCAGCTGACTTGTTCACAAAGTCGCTTCCAACCTCAAGGCTCAAGAAGCTGATGTATCAGATCGGCTTACGCCGATTAAAGGACTTATAGGGATGTATAAATCAGGGGGAGTAATACGTGCTGTACTCTTTTTCCTCGCTAAGATTTTCTCCCACTGGGTTTTCCTTAGAAAGGTTTTAATGAGGCAGCATCCTCAAGCGTATTACAAAGATCCTTGATAGCATCGGGATTCGGTCATTTCGTCCAAGGGAGAGTGCTATGAACCGTGTGGTTTAATGGACTCAATATAGACCGATCCATATAAAGGTTATTAACATAATCGGTCCTTAGGATAAATAGATATTTTCCTTGTTAGACATGTAATAGGTTTATGAGATATTTCCATATTTGATCCTTGTGTAAACCTATATATATATATATAAAGACCCTTTGGTCTCATTAATAATAATAACAATTCACAACATAATAAAATAGAGTCGGACCCAGGATTTTTTTTTACTTATAGGGTCGGACCCAGTATTTTTTTTACTTATAGGGGCGGACTCAGCAACTAGCAAGCATCATATTACGTAGCCAATTTTTACTTATACTTAGCGAATATACGCATTTCTGATCTGAACACAACTCCTAACATATAGTTGTGTTTAGTGAATATATTTTGCACAGCTATTTCAAATAGCCTATTTGTTATATCTATCTATAATAATAAAGTTCAGTTCACTCTCTCATTTGAGGGAAAAAAAAGACACCTGTCCTTTCTCTGATAGGCCAGACTCTGATTTTTTTTACTGGGCCGTCGGGTGTGTTTGCAAATTTGATTTGGGAAAGTTGGGCTTAAAATTTCTGGCCCCTTTCATCACCTCCTTTTTTCACCGCTAATGTTGTCTTCTCGCCTCCGACGGAGCTGCGTACGGAGACGTTTCATATCTTCGCCATTACTCCCTCTGTAGACGTAAATAACCCCTCCTCCAGCTATGAAGCGCACAATTTCGAGGGAAAGCAGAGGTGTAGTCTGTTCAGATATCCAGTTCTTACAATGGCGAATTCTCAAGTTCTTCTTTCGGAAATGAAATTATTATTCAAGCTATCATCTCACTCTCTATCAGAAACCAGATCGACGACGGTGAGGTTAGATAAGAAGATCAGAAATTGCTTGATGTCGGAATCATCGGCCCACCAAACTCTGGAAAATCCTCGCTCACTAATTTCATGGTTCGATTACTACTTCCTTTTACATTTATACTGAGCGCATGGTCTTTGAAAATCAATTGAGACATTGTTCTGTATATGTTTATGCACAAATTTGTTGCCTAATGGTTAAATTTGGGATTATTGTGCCGCTGATGAATCTTGTGTAATTCTAAAGCTGCTAAGTTTCTGGATTTTAAATGATTTTGTACTTTTGTTTATTTCATGCTTTGAAAGTTTATGTACAGGTTGAAAAAAGGGCTGCAGCTGCGTCACGGAAGACCAACACCACCACGGCCCATGAAGTGGTAGGAGTATTCACAAAAAGGGATACACAAGTTTTAAGTTCTCTTTGTATATGTTGCCTACATTACATTTTACCCTATTACAAAGCATCCCTTCTTGCACTATTGGCCAGATGAACTGTACACATCAGTTCCACGCCAGCCTAAATTTCCATGGGGACTTTTGTCGGATGAAGGTTTATATCAAATGTTGATCTGGTTCGTTGTTTATTAATCCATCATTCAATAGGCTAAAATGCTTTTTTTATGGTTAAATCATTCTTTGGAGGGCTTATGCTTGAGGTTAATTTAGGCATTGGGATTTCCGTATAACCTTGGAAATCGTTGGACAGTGGTTAGACCTTATAAATATGGAAGGATGGATTCCACGTGAGCAAGTTTTGGGAGCTGAAGCTCTAAGGTTACATATACTCTTACTATCTATTTTAAATGTATGTCGTAAGTTATCGTCAGTATGTATATCTAATTGATTCAGAGTTTCTAACTGCAGTAAGATCGATTGAGCACGACTACGTTAAGTATCCGGATGTTGCTAATCCACCTAAACTACTTTTGGTGTTATGTGGTATATAATTTCGTTTTGTTTTTTTTTATTGAAATTAGTTCACTAATCATTCTGTTCCTAATAAAGACTTAATTTCACCAACGTTGATTGTGCTTCACCGCGACATGCTTTCAGGTTTGAGAAAATGAATACAAAGGTTTCAAAGTTAATCAAAATCAATACTTTATTTATTGCAGGAAACACCAGCTACATCAGATCCTTTGATGAATCTACCAACATCTAAGATCAAAGCTAGGCTTATTGAGAATTACCGTCGGTCGCTCAGTATACGCTAAATTTGCTTAGTCTCGGATGCTTCAATTAACTTGCATCGTAAGAAAACTCTTCTCTGTCAAGTTCATTCAAGAATCTAGACAAGTGTTTTATTGCAAATTTCTCTGTTCCGTGTTCGTTTT
This sequence comes from Isatis tinctoria, assembly GCA_010577795.1. Lineage (NCBI taxonomy): Eukaryota > Viridiplantae > Streptophyta > Magnoliopsida > Brassicales > Brassicaceae > Isatis > Isatis tinctoria. The sequence goes on along the minus strand of VHIU01000276.1, from coordinate 41,589 downwards.
CTTTTTACAGGAAAGACATCATGAGATGGAAGTGAGAAAAGGAAGTGAAGCGAGCTGATTTAAACAGCTAAGGACTTTGACAAGTAGATCATTTGTGAACAATGTGTCGTGATATTGGATATAACATGGTGAAGCTCCGTCCCGGCTTCTCGCATTGGGCTTTTTCCTGTCTCAACATATTCTTCTCTATCTCAGTCATCGAGAGTCTCATGATGGCTGTGGCTTCTACCGTTCCAAATTTCTTGATGGGTCTCATTACAGGAGCTGGCATCATTGTAACCAAACACCTTACCTCTCTTTCAAGATCCTATGTTTTGTTTCTTCTTCACAAGCTCATAAATGGAGTTTTAAGATTTAATATATATCTGAAATGTGCTCTTCATTCGTATCTTTTTGCAGGGAATCATCATGATGACTTATGGTTCTTTCGTCTACTTCCCGATCTTCCAAAAGAATATGGCGCTAACCAATTTCTTTCATGAGTTATGGTTCTTGGGCTATTCAGGTAGTACATTTTCCTTATTCGCAAGAACCTTTCAATACAAATATTGAAGTCCTAAGCCTGTAAATATTATGAATCTCACTTTGAAATAGTATAAATCGGGTCTATAAGAGCTATGGACAATTCTGCTCATTGTCAATTAGTTTTGATAGGAAAATCATGAGTTTTTTTCCTCTATATAAGCCCCGACCCAAATAGACACATGACTAAAAGAGGTTTAAATCCGGTCCAAAATGCATATTAAAGTTAATAAGTACATAGACTACTCTAGATTCACAGTTAACACATTAAACATTTGTTTCTTTTTCTCTCTACTGTAGGGTGCATACAAGAACGATTTCCTTGGTCTAGAGTTTGAGCCTATGTTTGCGGGAGAACCCGAGATGACCAGAGAGGAAGTAATAAGAAAGATATTTGGAGTTAAAGTCACACATTTAAAGTGGTGGAACTTAGCAGCGATCGTGTTGATCCTTGTGTTTTACCGCATTCTCTTCTTCATAGTGTTGAAGCTTAAGGAGAGAGCAGAACCGGCATTGAAGGCGTTACAAGCAAAGAGAACGATGAAGAGTCTCAACAAGAGACCTTCTTTCAGAAAAGTCTCATCTCTATCTTCATTATATTCCAGGAGACATCAACCTCCACGTTCACTTTCTTCTCAAGAAGGTCTTACCTCTCTGATCAATTAAGGACAATATCTACATATGTGTACACACTTTGTTTCTTTATTTGTTTTGCACGTACGATAGTTTCAACATTTATCAATATGTATCAGCACCTGATGATTTTATGATTCAGCATTGTTATTTTTCGAGTATAAACATAATATTCTGAATATTTCATATATATATAATTGTAGACAAAAATACAGAACGAAATGATTTGACTTTGCTTTTGAACAAGACATTACATTCTTGGTTTGGCTCTTTATTATGAAAACGTCGTATAAACAATAAAACAAGATCTTTATTTTGCTATTATGAACCTAGAAAACCATTTGCCAGAATCTTTTTCCCTTCCATCACTAGGAATAGTGGAAATTGACCTAATTCACGGCAAACCGGAGGAGTGTGTAACCATTTCCCAAATCGTGATTGTCCATCAATGACCATGCAAAATACTCTGCTACATTGCATCCGTCCCTATAATATATTTTAGAAATGTTGACGTATTAACACTAATAGTTCTCAAAAGAAGTATATCAAATCAAGTAAGATTGGTGTAAAAATAATCTATACTAATAAATCAGCTTTGGTTTCGCTAGGTTAGATATGGTGACATTAAGATGGTTTTACATCTATCAATAGGAACAAAAAAGGGTTCAAATTTTACTTTGAGAAATTCATAAATGTTATCAGAAGTTTCACGTGGAAACAAAAATTATAAGCCTAAATACAATATTTTATCACGGCAAAAAATTACGCTTAGCTCAATAAATTTGAACCATGGCTTAATATAATTACAGTATTAATGCTTAAGTTGTTCAAGTTACTTCTTTTGCGCTTTTGAATACGAAAATACATGGCAGTTTCATAAAAAAAATACCTTATATAGTTCCGAATACTTGATACATAAAACTTCTAAAACTACTTCGTTTAGTTAAAATAGCCATAAAAGTACAATACAAAAAAAGTAAAAAATTTGGTACAGAAATGGCAAATAGATTGATTGGATTTGGGCAACTTGATTTGGTTCCTTTGGGATTGCGTATCAAGCTGTTTCTGGAAAGGGAGGATGTGCGGTATCGTCTTCAGGTTTCACTTAGGCTTCACAACGGATACTTGTTATGGTTTAGTTCTATGGGGATTTTGCAGGTTTGTTTGGGTTGGACACAGATAAGGCGTCATTATTTTGATGATTCGTTTGTGGGTTTGGTCAATAACAAGTCTCAGGGCTTGGGGATCTTATGGCATCGTGGAGGTCTTTTGAATATAAATTTTACAAAGGTCTATAGGATTTTCAAGCCAAAGGGGGGAATTATATATGTCTTTCATAATATGGTTCTCGGGAGTCAAATTTGTTTGCGGCTGAGAGGTTATGCCAAAGTTGGGACATGGAGATACGGCAGGTCTCCAATGTGGACTGTCTATTGGGTTTTATGGGTCAGAGTGCTTTTGATTTGCAGGTGGAGAAATGGAACCAACAATGGCGTTTTTTACTTACATTTCCAAATTATAGAGGACGTTCAATGCAGGTCCTATTGTAATAATCCTCGTATTCAAGGACTATATTCTTGCTGGTGGAAGAGGGAGACATTTTTAAGTTTGCTGGAGTTTGAATTTTTGGTTAGGAGAATGGATTGGTTTAGTTTATTCCTTAAGAGCACTGAGGTTTTTAACAAAAATGAAATGGTTTTGTCATCTAGTTTGTTTCATTTGATTATTTTGGCTACGAGTGGAGCTGCAAAGGTTGGTCAATACAGGTTTTATTGGGTTTGTTTATTAATTAGGGGGCAACAATCGTGCACGTGGTGGAGGGAGTTTTTTCTGGGTTTGCTAAAGTATCCAATTTTTATTAAGAGAATGGTTTGGATAATAATACTGCTGGATGTTAATTTAATCATTGCTCTTGATTATTTAAAGGTAATAGGTGTCCTACTTTTTTGGTTATCTGGATCCCGACATTGTGAGTGGTTTGACAGAGACGAATACAGGAAATTACCGGGCTCATTAAGATTCCGGCTCCATTTACGGATTGTCTTCACCAAGAATCACGATAGCAGGTTTTTAAAAACTCTCAAACTCTGGATCTCTTCAAATCCGAGTACTGATTTGCTTTTATCTTTGAAGATAGGGCTTTTCACGGTTAGGGTTTGTTTTAGAGGAAACACATGTCACAGCTGGATCCAATGGGCTTTCTCGATTCCCTGGTTATGGTTCGTCAAGCGTAATCTAAATCTGGACAGGTTTTTGATTGTTCAGCTGCAGGTTTTTTGTTTATTCATCGTCCTCATTTATTTAGGGACTCGGGTTTTGGACAGGTTTCTGAGTGTTCTAATACAGGCTTTTTCTTCATTTGTCGCCTTCTTAAATTTTGAATTGACCTCTTCTACGAGATGCAATTCAGATAGTCTCCTTGTGATCTTAATCAGGCGGTGGTTATTAAAGGTGATATATGACAGTCACATATGGACTGCTTGTGATATAGTGTGGTGTTACTATACACCGTTGATTACAATAAGGATATCATTCCGCAGCAAAAGATGTGGGTATGTTGAGGGATATGTACTTTTTGTGGAGTTTGGCCTAGTGGTCTCGGTGATGGTATCTTCAACAGCGGACGTAAAAACACGGATCTCTTTAAATCTCGTGCAAAGGCTAGGCCTGGCTTTTCTTTACCAATATTGATAGTATGCGGATTTTGAGTTGGAACTGTCAAGGATTGGGTAGCAAATGGACAATAAGCTACCTAAGAGAATCATGGCACAAACATAAACCAGAGTTTTTGTTCTTATCGGAGACAAAACAGGAACTTGGTTTTGTGCAACAATTTAAAGGGCATTTTGGCTATGATAATTTATTTACAGTAGAACCCAGGGGTGCAAGTGGAGGTTTAGCGCTATTTTATAATGATCATTTAAAGGTGGATATCATTCATTCGGATAATCGAATTATTGATGTCGAGGCAGAATACCAAGGGAGGAAAATCTTTTTGTCATTTGTATATGGGGACCCAGTACAGAAATTTCGAAATCGTGTTTGGGAGAGGATTACACGGATTGGCATTGTTCGCACAGGACCGTGGTTTGTTATTGGAGATTTAAACGAGATTACAGGTAATCATGAGAAGGAGGGTGGGACGTTGAGACATGCATCTACCTTTGTGGATTTCAACAACATGTTGGAGAATTGTGGTTTGTTGGATTTTCCCTCTCTGGGGAACACGCTATCATGGCGCGGAAGGAGAAGTGGTCAGATAATCCGCTGCCGCTTAGATAGGGCTATTGCGAATGCGGAATGGCACTCACTGTTCTCATGCTCTTTTGTGGAATATCTTGGGATGGTGGGCTCGGATCACCGACCTTTGGTGGCAACTATTGCGGACAAGAGAGTCAGGCACCGGACTTCGTTTCGTTTTGACAAGCGATGGATTGGTAAGGATGGTTTAATGGAGTCGATTTCACAAGGATGGGGACGGAACGATCTGGATATAGGGCTGGTGGAACGGATAAATAGGTGTCGACGTGAAATTTCGGTATGGCGTAAAGAGAACCCACCAATGGGTAAGGAACGCATCATAGAGCTTCAAAAGGCATTGGAAGAGGTCCAAAATGATGATAATAGGTCTGAGGATGAGGTAATAGATATTTCGAGGAAACTTAAAGAAGCGTACAGAGAGGAGGAGATGTATTGGCAACAAAAAAGTCGGAATATGTGGTATACGTTGGGGGACAAGAATACAAAGTTTTATCACGCTCTGACTAAACAACGAAGAATTCAGAATCGTATAGTAGGATTACATAATACGGCCGGGGATTGGGTTACGACAGATGCAGGAATCGAGGATATCGCAGTTCGATATTTCGACGATTTATTTACCTCGTCGGCTACCTATCAGAATGGGGGAATGGAGGAACCCTTTTTACAGGAAGTTTCGGTCTCTATTACGGATGATATGAATGAAGCACTCACGAGTTTAGCCACCGAGGAAGAGGTTCGCCATGCACTCTTCTTGATGCACCCGGAGAAAGCACCTGGGCCGGATGGAATGACGGCGCTTTTCTTCCAACATGCTTGGCCACTTATTAAGCATGATGTTTTGGGGTTGGTGAATGATTTCTTCACGACAGGCTCTTTTGATACACGGTTGAACCAGACGAATTTATGTCTGATTCCGAAGGTTGGTCGACCAAGTCGGATGACAGAGCTTAGACCAATCAGTCTATGTAACGTAGGGTACAAAATTATTTCCAAGGTTATGTGTCAGAGACTAAAACGGTTACTCCCAGGACTGGTGTCGGAGACACAATCTGCATTCGTAGCGGGACGGCTGATATCAGATAATATACTTATAGCGCAGGAAATGTTCCACGGATTACGGACAAATCCTTCATGTAAGGATAAATTTATGGCAATCAAAACGGATATGAGCAAGGCATACGATCGGGTAGAGTGGCCTTTTATTGAGAAATTGCTTCTTCGCATGGGTTTCTCCAGGGTCTGGGTTTCATGGGTGATGTATTGCATTACGTCTGTTAACTATAAGGTGCTCATTAATGGTCAACCTAAGGGACATATTATCCCTCACCGGGGTTTGAGGCAAGGAGATCCGTTGTCTCCTTACCTGTTTATTTTATGTACGGAGGTTCTAATTGCTAATATTCAGAAGGCAGAGCAGGATAAGCAGATAACTGGGCTAAAAATTGCTCGAGGTAGCCCACCGATATCGCATCTTCTTTTTGCGGATGATAGTCTCTTTTTCTGTAGAGCCACAAAAGAGGAATGTCAGGTTTTCTTGCGCCTTCTAAAGGATTATGAGCAGATTTCGGGGCAACAAATTAATTTCGATAAATCATCACTTCAATTCGGACATAAGATTGCTCCGGAGGTTAGGGAGGAACTTCAACAATTGATGGGTATCCATAAACTAGGAGGAATGGGATCGTACTTAGGAATCCCAGAAAGTCTGGGGGGTGCTAAGACCCAAATATTTGGATTTCTCCAAGAAAGAATGCATAATCGGGTGAATGGTTGGACGATGCGGTTTTTATCTAAAGGAGGTAAGGAAGTCCTTATCAAATCTGTGGCAACGGCTTTACCGACACATGTTATGTCATGTTTTCGGCTACCAATTGGGGTTACCAAAAAGTTAACCAGTACGATTGCGAGATTCTGGTGGAGCACAGGAGGCAATAATCAAGGAATGCATTGGAAATCTTGGGATAAACTGTGTCGCCCCCGCTGGGATGGGGGACTTGGTTTTAGGATCATCAAGGATTTCAATACAGCTTTATTAGCAAAACAACTATGGCGGCTCATTGATCATCCGACATCTTTATTTGCTAGGGTCTTTAAAGGTCGCTATTATCGTAAATCGGATCCACTAGATCCAATTAGAGCGTACTCTCCGTCCTATGGGTGGAGGAGTATTGCCTCTGCTAGATCTCTGGTTGGCAAAGGACTAATCAAAAGGGTACAATCAGGAACATCCACATCTGTGTGGCATGATCCATGGTTGCCTGCCCCTCGCCCGAGACCAGCAACTTGCAAATTTAACACTTACCCAGATTGGAAGGTCAGTGATTTGATTGATGCATCATCTCGATGGTGGAATTTCCCACTGATTGATGCGGTAATCTCTCCACAAGACGCGGCTATTATTCGACAGTTACCCGTCAGTCGGATGCAGAAACAAGACCACAATGGGTGGCACTTCACAAAAACTGGTAAATACACGGTCAAATCCGGGTATGAAGTCGAGAGGATGTTCCCTGATGGAGAGGGATCGTTACCTCAATATGGTCCTAATATAAACAAATTATTGGCTCAAACGTGGAAGGTTAATTGTCCACCTAAGCTACGGCATTATATGTGGCAGGTTTTATCTGGTTGTGTATCCGTTATGAAGAATCTGAGAGCAAGAGGAATCGCCTGTGACATGCGATGCATGCGATGTGGTGCAGAAGAGGAGTCTATCAATCATGTTCTTTTTGAATGTCCACCTGCAGTTCAAACATGGGCTTTGTCGAAGGTACCTACCAGTGATACTTTATTCCCGGGGGGATCGGTGTTCGGGAACATGGATTATCTTTTTTCAAGACTTCCGCAAGGAGTTGAGGAAACATACTTTCCATGGATCTTATGGTACCTATGGAAGAGTAGGAATGAATTTCTTTTCACAAACAAAGATCGCAACCCTCAAGATATCCTTGCAATGGCATTAATGGAGGGGCGCCTCTGGGAAGAGGCATATGCACTCAAGACGACTGAAGAAGGTAGAGGTCCGGTGGCCGTGACTATGACGGCTCCGGTGGACCCGATAGTCTCGGGGGGTTGGTGGTGCTTCGTGGATGGAGCCTGGAAGGATACAGATATTTTCTCAGGACAGGGCTGGGTAGTTAAATATTTGGGTCAACAGCCAAATATGATGGGCATGAGGAATATACGGTGCAGTCTTACTCCCCTACATGCGGAATTTGAAGCTTTAATTTGGGCCATGGAATGCATGTGTACATTACAGCACACTACAGTTATCTTTGCGACGGATTGTTCGGATTTGATCAAGATTGTCTCAGATCCCTTAGAGTGGCCGGCCTTCTCGATTCATCTCGAAGAATTCCAACACTGGAAGGATCGTCTCGATAACTTTAAGATCACCCTCATTCCCCGGAAAAAAACGAGCAAGCAGACAAATTGGCGAGGACAGCAAGGAGTCATCCTTCGGAATTGGTGCATATCGATTCAGCTCCTCCACACTGGCTCACAATGAATGTGTAGTTTCTTGATTTTTCGTATTGTTGTCAAAAAAAAAAAAAATACCGAACCCTTCGCGCGGGTCAACCACTAGTAATTTATATAATCATTAAATTGTTCAGCCCTGGTCAATAAGCTTAATCTTTGTTGGAGTCAATTTGTTCTTTTTTTTATACCAAACATTTAAGCGTAAATTATGGCATATACATAATGGACCATGTGGAACACAATTTAATGACTGATTCCACTCCAACAAAAAATTAATTGCCTCCTACTGAATACCAGATAGGAGAAGAGAGCAAGAAGTCGAGAACTATCAATAACCCATTCAACATTTTCTTACGTGAAGATTCTTAAATACAAATTCACCGATATATTATTCAGTAAGTTGGAAAACACATTCAGTGGCCTGATCATCAAAGCATATATTATTCACAAAGTGAAACATGTTGATGTTTTACTAGTTACTTGTTTTTATAGTTTGTTTTATTAAAATATGTGAAATATTTAGACAATTGGAAATCCGGAAGACTAATTAAGTTACTGTAATTATAAAACTATTAAAAATTATTAAGATGATACAAATTAATAGAATAGACTGTACAATTTAATCATATACTTAAAAATAAAACTATCAGTATATCTCAAAATTATAACTTCTAAAAAAATATACTTTTAATAAGTATAAAAAATCAATTAAAAATATCATCCTCTCTCTTGACATATTGAAACTGTCAAATAAGTCTATACAAGAATAAAACTGTGAACATATCTTAAACTTTACAAATACATATCATTAAATAAATCACTACACATTAAAAGAAAAAACTCATCTTAAGAACATGATATAGTCTATTATATTATTAACGAATATTGTGGGACTAATGAATGAAGTACAAAGGTTAATGTAATTTTGAGTTTTAGACAAAAACCCTACTACCACCTGTAGGGAGAGAGGAACATAAGCTCCATGAAGAACTAGCTATAATATTCATTTACCAGCATAACCAAAAGTATAGTACTAAAAAATATCACTAAAGATAATAAAATGTTACTTTTAACTCATAAAATATCGTAAATCATGGAAAAAGTATAGTACTATCTATCAACGGACCACAGAGCGCTGATGATAGCACTAAATATCATAAAACATCTCATAATCCCTCGAGGAAGATTTAGGTTTTAAAAGATAAGTACTTTATCTATCATGTGCTGTACATTAATGTGCTTGAGTGTATATGGCCTAAATATTTTGCAACCTTATTTTGAAATAAGCCTTATTCATTGTATATATATATATATACCCACAACCCAAAGTTTATCATCCCTCCCATCCACAACACCAAAAAATAAAAATCGGAATCTTTTTTAGCTATTGGATACATTTGTTATTTTATTCAATTTATGTTTTTTTTTCGTTTTTTTTAGTTATATACATTGACAACATTTGCATGCACATATTGATGATGTTTTGTTATTGCGGGTTGATTAGGATGATTCACGTAGTCTATAATGTTCCTGATCGTTTTTTCTTTTTGTCTTTGAAGTTCATTCAGCTAAAATGATAGAGCTAGAACAAGAATCATACCTGTTCAACATTAACATTAAACGGGCCTTTTGACTGGCATTCATAACAAGAATCGACCTTGACTTTTGGAAGAAAGGTCCCAAGATTGCTCCACAGTTGTTACAATCATATTTCACCTGCTGCAGCTGAGGAAAGACACCAGAACGCCTCGTGACAACTCCACAAATGTGGATCAGCGTGGTAAGATGAAGATGCCTGACAATTTCACGAACAAAAAGGTTTAAGTTGGAAACTTGTGAATAACCCAAGAGAGTTCAGCCATATTTAGTTACCGAATCTGATCATTAACTGGCAGGTTTGTAACACGAACATAAATCTTCTGGTGAATATTTTTGTAGTTTGGATGCAGAACAAGATGACTTTCTATGAAACTTCCTCCATGACTTCAAGAACAGGTTGTGAAGCTTCCGCTAGCCAGATGGCAATATTCGGGGTGGACATATATGAATTCTTTGTAATCAATTTCCAAACTGCACTTATTGGCTGCAAAAAGAACAGTTGAGAGAGCTAAATAATGCTTATAAATCTACAAGATGTAGCTATACCGAACAAAGATTAAAGTACCTGAGACCATCTCATTTATCAGACGAATATATTCTCCATTCTCCTGTTTGGTTTTAACATATGTGAGGAAGAAGTCTCTGAACTTCTTCGCAATGAAACGACAAGAGTTCGTCTCTCATAACCCATTCTCTCAGACTTCCCTGGATACGATACATCTCAAACTCTGGTTACGTTGTCATCCTAAATTTACAAATTCACAGAACACGATTAGCACTACTAATAGAATTAAACCTTCACACCTTTGAAGTTAAAAGATTCACAATCAATCATATATTCATAAATTTGGATGTAATTTTTACATTCCTAGCCAATCATTTGAATCTATAGCACACGAAAAGTACATCCAAATTTGTAAAAATTAAGGTTTCAATTAGGTTTTCCATCAAAACCCTGTAATTAGAGAACAGATACAGGAGATTATGGTTTATCATTACCATTATCGTGAAGAAGAAGAGGAAGCTCGCGGTTAGCCAAGCGACGGTCAACCACAATCTGACCTAAATCCCTATCATCACTGAATCGGACAATCCAACGGACTCATACTGATCTTGCTCATCTCTTTTCCCAAAATAGAGAGAGATTTAAGTGGAGAATAAGCAAAGAAATAAAGATATTAGAGAGAGTTTATGAATAGTCATTGAAGAGCAAGAGAATAGAGTCTGCCTCCTTTTTATTCTATACAATTAATGACTACGAGTTGTTCTATTCTATACGATAAGTGACTTCCATTTGCAGATTTTGATGTTTGTCCACCTACCCGTGACTTGACTCTAGATAGGTGGGCTTTGAGGTAAGCAGATTTTCATGTTTGTCCGCCTACCTGTGACTTGACTCCAGATAGGCAGGTTTTTAGGTATGCGGGTTTTGATGTTTGTCCGCCTGCCTGTGACTTGACTCCAGATAGGCGGTTTTGAGGTAGGCGGGTTTTGTACTTCTGGCTAAATACTCCCTCTCAAGCTAAGCATTATGGAATCACCCAGGAATACTAAGCTTGGATTACCCATGAAATCTCACCTCATTAAAAATCCCAACAGAGAAAATTGCATGGGACAAAACTTTGTTAGGTAAAAAGAGTGTGAGCTTTCAAGGGCGAGGGAAGTACTACCATGGTCTAGCAATGTCTACAAGTCCAAGTCTGTCATAAATAGAATCGCAAACCTTGGAATTTGCAGCCTTGGGTTGTACGGAGTTTCCTTGGGTTGTCCGGCTACTACCGAAAGTTTGTTAAGGGTTTTCCTACTATCGATAAGAACTTAACTAAACTAACCGGAAAGGATGTTCCGTTTGTATGGAGTCCGGAGACAGAGGGCGCGTTTACTAAGCTTAAGAAGGCGTTGATGACGGCACCAGTTTTGACGTTGCCGGAACCCGGCAAACCATACATGGTGTATACGGATGCGTCAAGGGTCGGTTAGGGATGCGTTTTGATGCCAGAAGGAAAGGTCATAGCTTATGCTTCAAGACAATTGCGGAAACATGAAGGGAATTATCCTGCCCATGATTTGGAGATGGCAGCTGTGGTTTTTGCTTTAAAGATCTTGAGATCGTATCTCTATGGTGAGGAGGTACAAGTCTTTACGGATCACAAGAGCTTTACGTATTTATTTACTCAGGAGGACCTCAATTTACGGCAAAGGCGTTGGATGGAGTTCATTGTGGACTATGACATTAAGATTCAATACTATCCTGGTAAAGACAATGCAGTGGCTGATGCACTGAGCAGACGAAGGACGGATGTGAGTACAGGAAAGGAAGTAGAGGATCTGGATCAGGAAATGAAGAAAGTAATTGTGGCTGCGATAGAGGGAGAGACCAGTGAACCGCTAGGGTTGCAGGCCGTGCAACAAGTTGGTTTGATCCGTCATATTCGTGAGGAGAAAGAGAGAGATGAGAAAATTCGAAAGATTGTTCAGAGGATTAAAGAGTCAGTGGAAGCAGATCCGAGTGGGTATCAGTTAGCAGTTAGCAGAGGATGGGACGTTGATACTCAAAGGTAGAATCAGTGTACCAAAGGTAGGAGGATTAGGAGGCGAGATCTTTAGGATCGCACATAGTTCGTTGTATAGTATCCATCCTGGGAGTACTAAGATGTATCGGGACATCAGGAGATATTACCATTGGTCCGGAATGAAGCGGTCTGTGGCTAGAAAAGTGGTCGAGTGTCAAATATGTCAACAAGTAAAGGCTGAGCACCAAGTGCCCGGAGGACTACTACAGAGCTTACCGATCCCGGAATGGGAATGGGATTCGATATCCATGGATTTCATCGGAGGATTACACACAATGTTTTGATTCTTTATTTTTTTATTTATTAATCAAAATTAAGTCGATTTATTGTTTTGATTTTTTATTTTTAATATCTATTAATTTTCAAGTCTAATATGTGAATTTTAATAAATATTTACAAATCCGAGAGGTTTAACTCGGATTTTAGCCTTTGTATTGTAATAAACAAAACTGTGAGAGCCGAAACTCACACTGTCAAAACTTATAATTTATGAGGGATCGAAAACTCTATTTTAAAAGAACTCAAGGACCGAAAAATGTAAAAAAGAATATTTTATTGATATTTTTCCGAAAGTACAAGAATAATTAGCAAAAACTGAAAAGTCTTATATTGTTAAAGCTCTTAATACTCGGATTTGGGATGATCTGAACCTAGTACAAGCGTCTATATTTATACTAGGAGACCGAGGAGGCTAAAACTCTTTCTGGGCGATGTGGGACTTTGCTCCTTCCTTCCAGCCGCCGAATTAGTCTTTTGGGCCCGAGTCCTGGTCCGAAATCTTCAGCAGCCCGTCACGTAGTCTGATCCTGGTCCGGCCCGATTTTGATGAACAGTGTCCGTTGAACAGTATACCGTGAATAGTAAACCGGGTCTCGATTGAGCGTAAATTGATTTTCCGGTTAACTTTTCCTCGGGATGAATAGTGTTTTGTGAATAGTATTTTAACGGTTTTTCCCGCGTGAATAGTTCTTTAACGGTTTAACGGTTTTCCCGCGTGAATAGTGTTCCGAACATTTCTGTGATTTCCGAGACCGAACTGCCCGTTTTTTCTCTTTGATCCTTCAGCCGCCCACATCGTGCGTGATGTTTCAGCCGCCCGCTCTCTGCCTGATGTGCATGGGCGGCTGACTGTGGTCCATTGGCGGCTGGACGAAGCTCGTGGGCTGCTGAACAATGATCGTGGGCTGCTGGCCAAAACTCAGGACCAGAACGTGCGAACGTCTTGCCTTGGATCGATTCCGAGCCCGGGATTATGCTAGAAGGAAGGGTGATGGGCGGCTGGCCATGCTTGGGATAAGTCCAGCCGCCATGTCACGATTGAAGCGTGATGGGCGGCTGAAGCATGCTCGGGATGAGTTCAGCCGCCATGTAGTGATTAACGGGATGCTGGGCGGCTGAAGCGGGATGCTCGGGATAAGTTCAGCCGTCATGCATTGATGAGAGGGTGATGGGCGGCTGGAGCGGGATGCTCGGGATAAGTTCAGCCGTCATGCATTGATGAGAGGATGATGGGCGGGTGGAGCGGGAAACCGGTGTGTATCATTTTAGATACTATTCGGATTTTAGTCCTTGTCGGGATTATGAGACCGGTCTTGACTCTGTCCTTCGGCTCCGGACTTGAGTTGTGAAAACAGCATATATATTATCTGGATTTTGTTGAGGCTACCGAATCCTTGCTTGTCTTTGCTGGATCCTTCGGACCTCCTATCTTGTCTGCTTGTATTTTGTATGATGCGTTTGGAGATGCTTTTTTCGGGCATTCCGAACTTAAAGAACCAGTGTATCGTCGCGGGTACTGTCTGGGTTTAGATTTTTCGTTCGGATCCATTCTCGACTTCGCTGGACCCTTGATCCGTTTTTGTTCCTACTTGGTTATTCGACTTTCCTTCGATGGATCGTCTTTTAACCCTTTCAGTTATGTTTGACTTGTTCTTTGGACTTGTGCTTTGTATGCTGCGTTGGAGATGCTTTTCCGGGCACTCCGAGCTTTCTGACCAGGGTTCTTGGATTGCGGATGTCTCCTGGGTTTAATGCTTGTTTTTGGTGTGGCGGGGAACTGAGTTCGCTTGATTCCCTCTTTCGACGGAACGCTTTTAAGATCTCGCATCAGAGCCGGTTTGACACTGCGTTCTCGAGATGTCTTAGACCAGCTTTCCATGTCAGGCACTTTACTGGGTTTGGCGAGTTTGCTTCACGGTTTACACCTCGCACTATTTGCCTATGCTAAGTGCTACTGAAGACAAACTAATCAGAACATCGTCTTTAACGCTTCTTGCCAGGATCGCGGGATGTCAGGTTACGCCTTTCAGATGTTAGTCCGGAAATTTGTATAGCGCGCTATTATTATCCGCTTCAGGATATTGAAAGAACCATGGTTGAGAAGCAAGAGTCTTCTTGTGGCCAGCAACATACGTGTTTGTTTGAGAAGACTTGAGTACTTGAGAGATATTTTCATTATCTCAGTTGATGGATAGTCTCGGGTAAATTGCGAGATTACAAACCCCGATGTTTATCCGGGTTCGTCTCTCTGGGGATCGCTCGAGTTCTGGACTTGTTATGAGATGCTAAGTCTCAATGTTTGTCACTTCGGATCTTTCTAGACTTTTGTTTCTCCGGACGGGTTACAAGATGCTAAGTCCTGATTTTCGTTCGGATCGGTATTTTTGGAATCTTTTCCGAGTTTCTGGACGTGTTATGAGATGCTACGTCTCAATGTTCGTCACCTCGGATCTTTCTGGACTTTTGTTTCTCCGGACGGGTTACAAGATGCTAAGTCCTGATTTTCGTCCGGATAGGTATTTTCAGAATCTTTTCTGAGTTTCTGGACGTGTTATGAGATGCTACGTCTCAATGTACGTCACCTCGAAGTTTTTTTGAAAATTTGGAAGTATATGTATATACAGACTCACTCCCCCCCCCCTTTTTTATGGAGGGAGGCAACTGAACTCGTTTTTTAAGCGAGCTGCCTATGTACCCTTCGTGAAAAGGGATCAAGTCACCCGTAGTTCCGTTTTTTTTTTCTTTTTTTTTTTTAGCAGCTAGGTTTCTGCTTACTTTCTTTCCCAACTTGGGGACTTCTTCCTCCTTCTTTCTCTTCGTGTTTTCCCTCTGCGGGACCGTCAGATTCCGGAGCTTGTGTTCTGCCAGAAAACAGATCCGTGCCTCCTTCTGATTTCCCAAGACGGTCTTGATTCTGTTCGGCGTCGGGAATTTTAGGCAAAGATGATAGGTTGACGGGATCACTCGCATTGAGTTGATCCACGGGGTCCCATTATTACGTTATAAATCGCGGGGTGGTTTGCCACTGTGAAGTTAACGATCTTTGTTATTCCACCGGCGCGAACTGGGAGCTGGATTGTCCCGTCTGTCACTGTGACTTCGCCGGAGAACCCGGTCAGTGATCTTGGATTGGGTTTTATCATAGACGGATCCACCTTCATCCTTTGGAGCGTCTCCCGATAAATGACGTCTACTGAACTTCCGGTGTCGAACAGAACCCGGGAGACATCGTGGTCGTTGATGTCCAGCTTCACTACTAGCGGGTCGTTGTGGGGTTGATCGAGACCTTCGGCGTCTTTTTCGTGAAAAGCGATCCGGTCATCGTTCTCGGTGATTGGCTCCTGCTGGTTAGATTCCTTGTCTCCTTTCCTCAGGAACGCCTTTATGGAAGCCACCGTGTCTCGACAGTATTGGGATCCTCCGATGATCATATGGATCCTCCTTCGGTTCGCAGCGGAGTCATCGCTGTTTGGTCTCCTTCCCCTCTTGGGAGTTTCCTCTGCAGGCCCTTCGGGACGTTCCTGATTGGGTTGTCTGCCCGGGGCGCCCGCATTTTCTTCGGCCGTACCGAGGCTTTCTAGCGTTATCCCGTTTCCGAGCTCTCCGGCCAATATTTTTGCCGAAAGCCTTCTTCCGATTGTTCTACAGTTCTCGGTCGAGTGGCCTTTGGCTTTATGAAAAGTGCAGAAGGCGTCTTCGTCATATCCCAAACGGTTCCATGTGTTCCACGATCCTCTGCTGCGCCCATCAGATGGTCTCTCGAGGTTTATCTGATAATTGTGTGCTCCAACCGCGTTGGGTTCCTCATCTCTCCCGCCTCGTCTACTTTTCCTCTCGTTCGGAATGTTAGAATGTTGCGCCGGACCTTTGGCGACCAACTTTGATGATTGGTGCTTTTCGGCCAGGCCCCTCATGTCTTCCTCGTAGATTACGAAGTTAGAAGTACGGTGGAGAGCGTCTTGGATCGTTACTGGCGGGTTTACGGTGATTTTCTTTCGGAAGCTAGAAGACTTCAGTAAGGATTTCTTCAGGGCATTTATTGCAGCACTGTCACTTAGGTCGTCGATTTTGGACACGATCACCTTAAACCTTTCGACGAATTCTCGAAGGCTTTCTTCGGGTCCTTGTGACAGCGAGTAAAGGTCTGCATCGGACGTTGACTGTCTTATGAACAGTGAGTAATGCTTCAGAAAAGCTGCCGATAATTGGTCGAAACCGTTAATTGAGTCTCTCTCCAGTCTCGAGAACCATGACAGGGCTGATCCCTTCATGTGTTCCACGAAGAGAAGGCAGAATCTGGCATCCCTCTCTTCGGATCGGTCGTCCCGTCGTAGAAGGGGATTCGGATTTTGCCGGGGTCAGAAAGTCTAACGCTTGTGATCCTCGAAGAGAACGGGATTTTTTGCGTTTCCTCTAAGACGCGGTCAATTTCCGGGGCCGCACTTGTCGCTTTGTGGACTTGCGACCTTACCTCCTTCATTTCGTGGTGAGCTCCAAACGAGCGCGGAGTTCGTCCAACTCGCTCCTTTGTCTTGTGGATCAGTTAGCTCGGGTTGCTCGTTCCGCTCTTTCTTGCTCTTCGATCCAGCGGAGCTCTTCCTCGTCTGCGTTCAATTCTCCAACTTTTTCGTCGGTTTCGCTTTCTTCTCGGTCGTCTCCATTCGCGGTGTCTCTCGGGTTTCCACCGTTGGTCACCGTGGAAGTTGGCTGTTCGGCGGTTCGCCTAGTGGCGCTTTTTCGGTGCAACGAGGGTGGTGCCGATGGTTCTCTCCTCGTTCCGATGGGGGTCTGCTTGTCGGTATTCTGACGGCCCGGAGGATCTTCCCGCGGGGTGAAGACGAGGCGTCTTGTGTGAGAGCCGAAACTCACACTGTCAAAACTTATATTTAGTGGGGGCTCGAAAATTCTATTTATAAAGAACTAAATGACCAAAAATGCAAAAAGATGAAAAGATGGATTTTTATTGATATTTTCAGAAAGTACAAGGGAAATTAGCAAAAGCTGAATAGTCTTAAATTGCTAAAACTCCTAATACTCGGATCTGGGATGGGATTTACCCTTACATGAGCGTACATATATATACTGACAATCCTAGGAGGCTAAGACTTCAGATTTCCGATGTGGGACTTTGTCCATTCTTCCCAACCGCCGACCTAAGCTTTCTGGGCCCGATATCCGGCCCGAGAGTCTTCCATCCACGCATTCTGACCCAAATCCGGCCCGCCGGTGAATAGTAACCCATGTCTCGGTTTAAGCTTAATTCGATTTTTTCGGTTAACTCTGTCTCGAGATGAATAGTGCTTTTAACAATTTTTCCCGCGTGAAGAGTATTACGAACGTTTCAAGACTTCTGAGATCTGAACTCCCAGCCGCCGGATTTGGTATTGATGGCCAGGCACCGGTTCCTTTGGCCCGTGTGCTCGGCGACTGGTCCATGGACGGCTGAACGTTCGTCTCGGTCTTTCGGGCAATGTCTATGGACGTTTTTGGAGTCGGATTGCGTAAATGGATGATCTTCGGGGATAGGGTTATGTTCAACGATCGGTCGACTGGACGATGTTCGGATAATGAGTCTTGACTTGAGAAATGATCGTGGGATGCCGATTGATGCATGAGGAAGACCCGGCGGCTGGTCTTATCCCAGCCGCCGGTTGTGGCTTGATTAAGACCCGGCGGCTGGCCTTATCCCAGCCGCCGGTTTTGGCATGAAGAGGACCCGGCGTCTGGCCTTATCCCAGCCGTCGGATGATGCTCGTTTGAAGACCCGGCGGCTGGCCTTATCCCAGCCGCCGGATGTTGCATGGTAAAGATCCGGGGGCTGGCCTTATCCCAGCCGCCGGCTCATGTTTCGGACGGATCGTGGGCAGTTGGCCTTGGCTCGTCCTTTCCATGTTCAGGATAAGTTCCGTTCGATCTCGGCCTCCACTTCTCGTTCTGTCAATCTTCGAGGAGGGGATTTCGACCCCAACAGTTAGCCCCCCAGCTCTTCGTTCTCGTAGTCCAGGACGATGAGGTTTAAGCTGAGGTTTTATCGGGATTGATCGAAACGGGAAAATTTCCTTTTTTTTTTTTTTTTTTGTAAAGAAATATTTCCTTTTCATGCGAAAGACTCGTAGGCGGTCGGCTCGGAATTGGAAAGACTCAATTCCTATTCGAACTAGGACTCGAACCATCCGACTATATATATGGACCTCTCCCTCTTCCTCTTCGTCGCGAGTTCTTTCCATAGTCAAGTGCTTTTTCTATCTCCTTGAATTTGATATCATGGGTAGACCATCTTTTTGTGAGAGGAGGCAGATGGAGAAGAACGGAGAGGTAAATAAGCTTGGAAAAGATTCTAAGGACAAGTCGGCGGCTGGCCCTTCGGGATCGGGATTGGCGGACGGTAGTCAAGCCATCCCTCCATCCGAGTGGCCTGCGGATAAGTTGGCGGTATCCACCATTGTAGTCACTCCTCTGAAGAAGGAGGCCATTCTTGAGCGACGTATCGCGAGGCGTTTGCCCAAGGATAAAGCGGCGGCTGGCGGGATCGCCTATGGTCTGAGCGACGAAGACGACCTGTCGCGCCAAAAGCGGGCAGATTGCTTTGCCGACCCCGGAGCGAAAAATTCTCCTCCCGAGGTTCGGCGTATGGGTACTTCGCCAGGGCTAGCTTTTCCTGAGGCTGTTTGTAAAAATCGTCGTCAGTCTGCCAGGAGTTTTTCGGTGATCACGGATGCTAGTTTCAAGTTTCCTTCTTGTGATAGTCTGGATGAGCCTGAAAAATATGAGGATATGGCTTTGAGCGGGATGAAGGTTTATCTATTCTAGCCCTTCTCTCTTTTTCTCCTCTTTTTTTTTTTTTTTTGTTAACTGACTCCTCCCTTTTTTCCTCTTTCAGTTCATGTCTTCCGTGAACAAGTACATCAGCACGTATGATGCTTCTGTCAGTGGAATCCGCAAGCGTGCTGAGGAAGCTCGGGAGGATGCTCGGTTGGTGAGGAGGAAACTTAACGAACTTGAAGCGACGTCTTCGCATCGGGTCAAATCGCTCGAGAAAGAGCTTGCTTCATTGCGCGCGGAAAGAGCAGTGGCGTTACAGTTCAAGACCCGTCAAGAGGCCAAAGGTGCGCGTCATGCTAAAGAAGTGCAGGCTTTGAAGGATCAGATGGCCAGCGTGAAAGCGGCGCGCAACTCGAAGGTGCAACGGGCTTACGCGGACGGCCGTAAGGCTTCCGTCGCGAAATTCCGCGACTTCTTGGATGCGCTAAAAGAAGATCTTGGATCTCTGTCCGAGGCTAGGCACCAGGACGTAGATTTGGCTCAGATAGAGAGTAATATCGAACTTGTCGCGGTACTTCAGGGGACTGATCCTCCTAGCTTGGATGAGGAGAAAGTGAAATTGTCCAAATGGATGAACGAATTTAACAAGTCTGCATCTCCGTTTGATGATGTGATTGCTCGAATTCGTGGGAAGATTGATGCTCAGCTGTGGCCAGCTCACAAGGGCGACAATGTTTCAATTCCCGAGGGAAGGTCTGTCGAAGAAGAGGCTGCCTCCCTCGGTGTGGTTGATCTGTCGGGGTCGAATGAGTCTGTTCCCGGAATCTCGGATATTGTTGTTGCTAAGGCGTTTGGTCCGGATTCTTGATATCTCTGATATTTTTTTGAGTTTTGGTAGTTCTTGGTTTCATTTATAGATTTATGTTACGGACGGCCTGATTTTTGGTCTGGACCGGTTTCTCTTTGCTTTGAGATTTCAATAAAGATAAGCTTTCAAGATTTGCGTTTGCGTATACTTCTCTTTTGTGCGAAGGTCCAAGTTAGACGATCATGGGCGGCTGGGTTTAGTCCGAGACAAACCCGGCCGCCGTGTATTATATAGAGAGGATGCTGGATTGATCCCGGGCGGCTGGCCATGTCCCAGCCGCCGGGTTGTATGGGATTGATCTCGGGCGGCTGGCAACGTCCCAGCCGCCGGGTTGTGTCTTTCGAAGCGGGCTGCTGGCCGTTTGGGCGATTGGCCCGTCTGTCTAGTGAGATTGGGCGGTCCATTTTTCTGAAGAGATCGGGCGGCCCGTTTATCTGACTGGATTGGGCAAACGATCTTCTTCGTTCGGTTTTTTTTTTTTTGCTTAGTTCAGTCGCGTTGATCGGGGCGCTGTTCCGGGCGCCCAGACCTGATTGTTCGGGAAAAGTTTCCCTTGTGTTATTCGACCAGCGGAGTTAGACGCTGGGTTTGGAGTTTCGTTTAGTTGCTAGTTTTCGGACGAGTTTATGATCTCGTACCAGGGCCGGTTTGGTACCTCGTCGTGAGATGTCTAAGACCAGCGTTCCAAGTTGGCGTTTACTGGGTTTAAGGAGTTCATTTTGTGATTTACGCTTTGCATTTTCTACCTATGCGGGGCGTTTAGTGGAAATGAACTCAATAGAACATCGTCTGAGACGTTTCCTGCCAGGATCACGGAATGTCAGGTTACGCCTTTCGGATGTTAGCCCGGAAATTTGTATAGCGCGCTACGTTTTATCCGCTTTGGGATGTAAAAGGAACCATGGTTAAAAAGATCGTCCCGTTGTGATCAGCAACGGACGGTGGCATGCTTGCTAAAAGGCTGGTTTTATGTATGCTAAGGGGCGATTTTTGAAGTGATGTCGGCCGCCGGTTCATATCTAGGACGGGCCGGATGTTGCTCGGTGAAGACCCGGCGGCTGGCCTTATCCCAGCCGCCGGATGTTGCATGGTCAAGATCCGGGGGCTGGCCTTATCCCAGCCGCCGGATGTTTCATGGTCAAGATCCGGGGGTTGGCCTTATCCCAGCCGCCGGATGTTGCATGGTCAAGATTCGGGGGCTGGCCTTATCCCAGCCGCCAGATGTTGCATGGTCAAGATCTGGGGGTTGGCCTTATCCCAGCTGCCGGATGTTGCATGGTAAAGATCCGGGGGCTGGCCTTATCCCAGCCGCCGGATGTTGCATGGTAAAGATCGGGGGCTGGCCTTATCCCAGCCGCCGGATGTTGCATGGTAAAGATCCGGGGCTGGCCTTATCCCAGCCGCCGGATGTTGCATGGTAAAGATTCGGGGGCTGGCCTTATCCCAGCCGCCGGTTCATGCCGTGGGCAGTTTTTCTGAGTCCATTCGCTTTCCGGATCAAGTTTCGGTATGCTAAGTTCCGCTGTTTGTCGGGATGATATTCTCGGGGAACTTTTCAAGCTATGGATGTGTTATGAGATGCTAAGTCCCAACGTCCATCCTCTTGATTTGCTTCCGAAAATTTGGGAGTATGTATATACGGACCCATTCCCCCCTTGAAAATTATAAAATATAAATAGCTGAACTCGTCGGAAGGCGAGCTGCCTACGTACCCTGAATGTAGGGATCAAGCCAGTTCGTAGTTCTATTTTACAACATCTAGTGGTAATACTTCTTTAGGTGCATTGCGTTCCATGTCCTTGGGACTGGCTTCCCTTCTTTGTTTTCTAGCTCGTATGCTCCTGGACGGACCACCTTTACTACTTTGTACGGTCCTTCCCATTTCGCGCCTAGTTTCCCTGCATTCGGCTCCACGGTGTTCTGGAAAACTTTGCGGAGGACGAGGTCTCCTTCCTTGAATTTGCGGTGGCGCACGTTTGAGTTGTAGTATTTGGCCGCTGCTTGTTGATAGTTTTGGATGCGGATGAGGGCTTGATCCCGTCTTTCGTTTATTAGGTCCAGTTCGTCTAACATCATCAGATGATTAAGGCCTTCCTGTCCGGGCAAGAGCCTTCGTCTGACGCCGGGAAAGTCTACTTCTGACGGTATAACGCATTCGGCACCGTAGACCAGTGCGAATGGCGTTTCTCCGGTTGCGCGTCTTGGAGTTGTCCGATGGGACCAGAGCACCCCTTCGAGTTCGTCCGCCCATCGCCCTTTCTTCTCGTCAAGACGCTTTTTGAGTCCGTCAACGATAGTCTTGTTGGCTGCTTCGGCCTGGCCATTACCCTGCGGATAGCGTGGCGTTGACTTGCTCAGGCGTATCTTCCACTTTTCGCAAAATCCTTCGAAGCGGGTGGAAATGAATTGAGAACCATTGTCCGTGACGATCTCGTAAGGGACTCCGTGCCGGCATATGATGTTTTTCCAGACGAAATGCTCCACTTGGGCGTCCTTGATACTGGCGTAAGAGTCCGCTTCGACCCATTTTGAGAAGTAATCTGTTAGGACAAGTAGGAACCTTTTCTGCTTTGAGTTATGCATTGGCCCCACGATATCCATCGACCACCTCATGAATGGGTACGGCGCGGAAATTGACGAGAGCAGTTCTGCGGGCTGATGGATCACCGGTGCGTGCCTCTGGCATTTCTCGCACTTGAGGGAGAACTTCTCGCAATCTTTTATCATGGTTGGCCAATAGTGTCCATGCCGCTTGATTTTGATTGCGAGAGCTCTTCCTCCGGAGTGATTTCCGCACGATCCACTATGGACTTCTTCCATAATTCGTCTTGCCTCTTCTTTTTCCACGCAGACCATTAATGGTCCGGAGATCCTCCATTTGTAGATGTTGCCGTCGAGGAGAACGAAGCGGGCCGCTTGGGCCTTTAGTTTTCGTGCAGCCCATTTGTCCGCCGGGACTTCCCCGTCCATGATGTATGTTCGTATCGGAGCCATCCATCCGCGATCGCAGCCATATTCTTCCGTTGGACCAGTTGCTAACTCTTCTTCCGGAGGCTCTTCTTCGTCTTCTCCTTCCGGGAGTTGTATAAGGTTGATGACTTGTGGTGGATCGATGCTTGGTTGTTCTATGAATTCGACGGGAATGATTCGACTTTCTCCCGGGGCAGACGTTGATGCTAGGGCCGCCAATGCATCGGCCGGGGCGTTTTCTCCTCGCGGGATTCTTGTGAGTTCGAATTTTTTGAATCGTTTTGCGAGCTCCCGGACAATTTTGAGATATGCTTCCATCCGGTCGTCTTTTGCTTCATAGTCTCCGCTGAATTGATTTGCCACCAGCTGGGAATCGCAAAATGCTTGCAGATTTTGGATTTTGAGTCCGAGGGCGAGTTTCAGTCCAGCGATCAAGGCTTCGTACTCCGCTTCGTTGTTGGAAGCGTTGAAGAGCAACCTGAACGACTGTTCTAAGATTTCCCCAGTTGGTGACGTTAATCGCAGCCCGACTCCCGAACCTTGCTTTGACGAAGACCCGTCTGCGTGGAGAACCCACGTCGAGTTTGATGTCGGCTCACTAACGCCTGTGGTCGGGAGCTCAATCAAAAAATCTGCAAGGACCTGTGATTTGGCGCATGTTCTACTTCGGTACTCGATATCGTACTCGCTTAATTCTACCGCCCATTTTGCCAGACGTCCCGATTGACTGGGACTGTGCAAGATCGTTCTGAGAGGAAAAACCGTGAGTAAAATGATCGTAATTTCCGTGCGCACATCACCACTGCCAAGGCCGCCTTCTCCATTAGCGGGTATCGAGTTTCTGCGTCCGCCAAGGTCTGGCTTACATAGAAGACCGGTTTTTGCTCGTTGCGATCTTCTCTGACCAGCACCCCGCTTACTGCCGTCGATGATACCGCCGTATACAGAAAAAGGGGCTCTCCTTCGACCGGCTTTGAAAGTACGGGTGGGCTTGCTAGGTATTTCTTTAGTTCTTGGAACGCCTGTTCACACTTCTCTGTCCACTCAAACTTTTTGTTTCCCCTGAGTGTGTCGTAGAAGGGCAAACATTTGTCCGTCGACCTCGAGATGAACCGATTCAGCGCCGCGACCCTTCCGGTCAGCCTTTGGATTTCTCTCTTGGTTTTTGGCGAAGCCATCTCTATCAGGGCGTTGATTTGCTTCGGGTTGGCTTCTATCCCTCGATGAGTTACCAGATATCCGAGGAATTCGCCGGATGCTACTCCGAATCTGCACTTCGCCGGGTTTAGTTTCATGTTGTGCCGGTTGAGTTGTTCAAAGCATTCCCGCAAGTGTGTGACGTGGTCTTTCTCCTCCAATGACTTGACCAACATATCGTCGATGTAGACTTCCATCGTTCTTCCGAGTTGTTCGGCGAACATCTTGTTGACAAGCCTTTGGTATGTAGCGCCGGCATTCTTTAACCCGAATGGCATCACCTTATAACAGTATGTTCCGCGATCTGTGATGAAGGCAGTCTTGTCTCGATCATCGGGATTCATCATGATTTGGTTGTATCCGGAGAAAGCGTCCATGAAAGATAGCAGCTTGTTCCCTGCCGTCGCTTCGACTAATCGATCGATGTGCGGAAGGGGAAAGCTGTCTTTGGACACGCTTTATTCAGATCAGTGAAATCGACGAAAACTCGCCATTTTCCATTCTTCTTCTTTTCTACCACCGGATTTGCTAACCAGTCGGGATATTTCACTTCTGTGATTGATCCGACTTTGAGCAATCTTTCTACTTCATCGTTTACCGCCTGGGCGCGTTCTGGTCCGAGTTTCCGTCTTTTCTGCTTCACCGGTTTGAATGTCGGGTCTACGTTGAGTTCGTGGCTTGTGATGCCGATGTCAATCCCGGGCATATCTTCTGCTGCCCATGCGAATGACCCGGCGTTCTCCTTTAACAAGGTGATTAACTCAGTCTTGATCGGCTCCTCCAAATTTGCTCCGATTTTCGTACACCGCTCTGGATTCTTTTCGTCTATGTTGACCGAAATCACTGGCTCACACGGGGGATCCTTCTCCGCTTCCCGGGATTCTTCAATTTGTAACTTTTGCACAAGTTTCGACAGCTGCCGCTCTTCCTTTCCTTTGTCGGACTTCGGTTCACGGCTGAGATCGGTTACCGGCTTCCTCAATCTGTGCTCCGTTAGGAAACAAGCTCGAGAATCTTTCTGCCGTCCCCAAATCGTTTCCACTCCGGTCGGAGTCGGGAATTTTAGGTACAGGTGGTAAGTTGACGGGATGGCTCTCATTGAGTTCAGCCACGGTGTTCCCACAATCGCGTCGCAGATTCGTGGGCAATCGATCACCGAGAACTTCGTGTCTTTCTCCACTCCTTTTGCTTTCACGGGGAGTTGGATCGTCCCTATTGTCATTGTCGTCTTTCCGGAGAAACCAGTCAACGGTTTCGGATGGGTTATGAGATGCTGGGTCTCAATGTTCATTCTCCGAAGGGTTTCCAGGAATATGACGTTCACCGTTCCTCCAGTGTCCACTAAGACTCTTGGTATCTCGTATCCTCCGATTGAAAGACCGATCACGAGCAGATCGTTATGCGGATGGTTTATTTCAGCGGCTTCTTTCTCTCGGAAAGTCATCGTTAGGCCGCGGCTGCCATCCATCGAACTCCAATCCATTGTTTCTTCGGTCATCGTCTTCGTCTCGTATCCTTTTCGTTCTAAGGGTTAAGAATATTTCTCGTCCCCACAGACGGCGCCAAACTGTGAGAGCCGAAACTCACACTGTCAAAACTTATATTTAGTGGGGGCTCGAAAATTCTATTTATAAAGAACTAAAGGACCAAAAATGCAAAAAGATGAAAAGAGGGATTTTTATTGATATTTTCTGAAAGTACAAGGGAAATTAGCAAAAGCTGAATAGTCTTAAATTGCTAAAACTCCTAATACTCGGATCTGGGATGGGATTTACCCTTACATGAGCGTACATATATATACTGACAATCCTAGGAGGCTAAGACTTCAGATTTCCGATGTGGGACTTTGTCCATTCTTCCCAACCGCCGACCTAAGCTTTCTGGGCCCGATATCCGGCCCGAGAGTCTTCCATGATCCATCCGCGCATTCTGACCCAAATCCGGCCCGCCGGTGAATAGTGACCCGTGTCTCGGTTTAAGCTTAATTCGATTTTTTCGGTTAACTCTGTCTCGAGATGAATAGTGCTTTTAACGGTTTTTCCCGCGTGAAGAGTATTACGAACGTTTCAAGACTTCTGAGATCTGAACTCCCAGCCGCCGGATTTGGTATTGATGGCCAGCCGCCGGTTCCTTTGGCTCGTGTGCTCGGCGACTGGTCCATGGACGGCTGAACGTTCGTCTCGGTCTTTCGGGCAATGTCTATGGACGTTTTTGGAGTCGGATTGCGCAAATGGATGATCTTCGGGTCGGTCCGGGGATAGGGTTATGTTCAACGATCGGTCGACTGGACGATGTTCGGATAATGAGTCTTGACTTGAGAAATGATCGTGGGATGCCGATTGATGCATGAGGAAGACCCGGCGGCTGGCCTTATCCCAGCCGCCGGTTGTGGCTTGATTAAGACCCGGCGGCTGGCCTTATCCCAGCCGCCGGTTTTGGCATGAAGAGGACCCGGCGTCTGGCCTTATCCCAGCCGCCGGATGATGCTCGTTTGAAGACCCGGCGGCTGGCCTTATCCCAGCCGCCGGATGTTGCATGGTAAAGATCCGGGGGCTGGCCTTATCCCAGCCGCCGGATGTTGCATGGTAAAGATCCGGGGGCTGGCCTTATCCCAGCCGCCGGATGTTGCATGGTAAAGATCCGGGGGCTGGCCTTATCCCAGCCGCCGGATGTTGCATGGTAAAGATCATGGGGCTGGCCTTATCCCAGCCGCCGGATGTTGCATGGTAAAGCGGGGGCTGGCCTTATCCCAACCGCCGGATGTTGCATGGTAAAGATCCGGGGGCTGGCCTTATCCCAGCCGCCGGATGTTGCATGGTAACGATCCGGGGGCTGGCCTTATCCCAGCCGCCGGATGTTGCATGGTAAAGATCCGGGGGCTGGCCTTATCCCAGCCGCTGGATGTTGCATGGTAAAGATCCGGGGGCTGGCCTTATCCCAGCCGCCGGCTCATGTTTCGGACGGATCGTGGGCAGTTGGCCTTGACTCGTCCTTTCCATGTTCAGGATAAGTTCCGTTCGATCTCGGACTCGACTTCTCGTTCCGTCAATCTTCGAGGAGGGGATTTCGACCCCAACATCTTGCTCCGTAATTCCGGGGGCCATGTGCCGGCTCTTGGGAAGCCGCTCTCTCCTGTGCGGCCCTCTCTCTTTCCTGTTTTGCCGCTCCGGGATTTCGGCCACCATGTTTCTTAGCTCGGTAATTGCCGGGATCTCCGGGGCGGTGTTGGTTGCTTCCGTGATGATCGGGTCTTCGGCCGGCATCCAGAATCTATTTAGTGCATTGGCGGGGATCCCGACCGCTCCGGTTCCGATTGCACCATCTGCGGAAGTTCCGGCGGCATTCGTTCCGGTTCCGGCTGCGGACGCACCGATGGCGGGAGCTCCTGCTCCGACTGTTCCTGCGTCGGCTGCTCCGGCCGGTTGGTTGATGACGTCATCAGTTCTTCTGGTCATCGTCTTCTTTCCGATCCTTTTGTTCTAAGGGTTAAGAATATTTCTCGTCCCCACAGATGGCACCAAACTGTTAGAGCCGAAACTCACAATGTCAAAACTTATAATTTATGGGGGCTCGAAAACTCTATTTTAAAAGAACTCAAGGATCGAAAAATGTAAAAAAGAATATTTTATTGATATTTTTCCGAAAGTACAAGAATAATTAGCAAACGCTGAAAATTCTTATATTGCTAAAGCTCTTAATACTCGGATTTGGGATGATATGAACCTAGTACAAGCGTCTATATTTATACTAGGAGACCTAGGAGGCTAAAACTCTTTCTGGGCGATGTGGGACTTTGCTCCTTCCTTCCAGCCGCCGACTTAGTCTTTTGGGCCCGAGTCCCAGCCCGAAATCTTCAGCAGCCCGTCACGTAGTCTGATCCTGGTCCGACCCAATTTCGATGAACAATGTCCGGGTCTCGATTGAGCGTAAATTGATTTTCCCCTGTGAATAGTGTTCCATACATTTCTGTGATTTCTGAGACCGAACTGCCCGTTTTTTCTCTTTGATCCTTCAGCCGCCCACATCGTGCGTGATGTTTCAGCCGCCCGCTCTCTGCCTGATGTGCATGGGCGGCTGACTGTGGTCCATGGGCGGCTGGACGAAGCTCGTGGGCTGCTGAACAATGATTGTGGGCTGCTGGCCAAAACTCGGGACCGGAACGTGCGAACGTCTTGCCTTGGATCGATTACGAGCTCGGGATTATGCTAGAAGGAAGGGTGATGGGCGGCTGGCCATGCTTGGGATAAGTCCAGCCGCCATGTCCTGATTGAAGCGTGATGGGCGGCTGAAGCATGCTCGGGATGAGTTCAGCCGCCATGTACTCATTAATGGGATGCTGGGCGGGTGAAGCGGGATGCTCGGGATAAGTTCAGCCGTCATGCATTGATGAAAGGATGATGGGCGGCTGGAGCGGGATGCTCGGGATAAGTTCAGTCGTCATGCATTGATGAGAGGATGATGGGCTGCTGGATCGGGATGCTCGAGATAAGTTCAGCCGCCGTGTGTTGATGCAAAGATGCTGAGCGGCTGGAGCGTTGCTCGGGACAAGTCTAGTCGCCATGTGTTGCTTGACGGAATGCTGGGCGGCTGAAGCATGATGCTCGGGATCAGTCCAGCCGCCATGCACTGCTTGACGGAATGCTGGGCGGCTGAAGCATGATGCTCGGGATCAGTCCAGCCGCCATGCACTACTTGAGAAGACGTTGGGCGGCTGAAGCTTGATGCTCGGGATAAGTTCAGCCACCATGTACCGATGCAAAGATGTTGGGCGGCTGGAGCATTGCTCGGGACAAGTCCAGACGCCATGTACTGCTTGACGGAATGCCGGGAGGCTAAAGAACGGTGCTCAGAGAGAGTTCAGCCGCCATGTTCGGTGATCCGTTTGATCATGATCTTGAGTTCTCGTTCTATCAATCTCCGAGGAGGGGATTTTGACCCCAACAAAAATCCACCGAAATTATTATGAAATAAAATTTATGTATGGATTTTCATATTTTGTATATTTCAGATACTAATTAGCATATCAAAATTGTACAACGTCTTATTGACACATCTGCCAAGAGTTAAGGTACTAATAAGCCGTTTTCCTGATGGATGTGTATACATGCCCCGCCCCGGGCATGCGATTAGCATGGAAACTCAGTAGGTCGGCAGTCCTATCTAGCCGAAACACACGATCATCATAGCCGCTCGTTGTTGACCTTATATTCATCCGTTTTACTATATAAAGCTGAAAGAATAATGTTTTCATAACAATGTGGGACTTTTGAATTATAAAAAAGTGTTGGGCTTAGCCCATTGGTTTCCCAGTGTTTGTGGCCTATTCTCATGGAAAATTTGTCCCATAAATCCGACTGGTAACTGAGGATCCCATGGAATGATTAAAAGCTGTCAGTGGTAACTTTGTTATCGGTGCAGCTGATGCCCCGATGGTTCAGGGTATCTCTCCACCACTGCATGAATTTCATAAAATTATGATAAATATCTAAAACTTGAATAATCTGTTATAGTTTTCATATTACTCCAAATACCATGTTTCTATTTTGATATATATATGATTTGTTTTCTTTTCTCGCATGTTTTGGGATCCCCTGACTGCTCCATTTCCTTAGGAGCAACACTTTCAAGTAGGCAAGATTTGAAGAAATGTGGAGATTGTTTTGCAAAAGCTTGGATATGAAGATGCGGAGGCCAAGAGCAGCTCCAAATCCTCATTTTTATCTCCTTGTTGCACAAAAAGTGCACATATGCTATAGTAATTTAAGCTGAGCGCCTCAAGGTAATTTAAGCTACTTATATATTAATATATGATATATTTTATATTCTTCTGACTCTTGTATATTTATTTGTGTAGGGAGGTACAGTTTCTCGAACTTAAAGAATAGATGCTTTGTATTGTGAACGAGACTCAGTGAGGATTGTTAAGTCGGATGGTGTTACAATATTTAAGAGGATGTTAAGCATTAACTCTTCTTGGTTTGATCTCTTTGCTGTTATATTCTGAATATTTTCATGTTGTGATTTTTTTTCCCAGGTTCCACACAGTAGAAAAATTATGGACGCAAAGTTTCTGAGCGGCTACCCTAAAGATGAACTTGCATTGCTTTACTGTAGGGTAAGTGAATTTTTTCACATTGATATTCATTGCATACATGAGATTTTTTTTGTTTACAATAATACTTCCTTGTAAAGACTTTAATGGGCCAAAAATGGTAGCTGAGGGTATTGTTATATGGTGTTTTAGGGGGTTAACAATTTGTTCAGTGCTTTACATGAGATTCAAGATACCGGTATTGTTAAGAAAAAAAAGAGGATTCTGCTTGATCTCAGGATCGATTCTCAGTTTATTATACCAAATATGTTTAGCTAAGTTATCATTGGAAAATAGGGTGTTATATATGTCAAACTCATTACTTATTTTCAGCTTGATATACAAACATATAGAAAATTGGATGAGAAACCCGAAAGGTGTACATATCTGCTTGGAGCCCGGGATGAACATGTTTCAGTGATAGCTATTGAGAGAGGTAGCCATGGAAGGTGAGTTTGATTCTTTAAACATTAACATCCAATGGATACACATAACTTATAAACAAAATTGAATTTTCTATTCTAAAGGTTATCAAGCCTCACAATCAAATCATTGGGTAAAAGTACACAAGCCTCAACAATAACATACCTTGGACATAATGTTGTTTTTGTCGGCTCTTGATATGCCGATTCACAAGTGTACAAAACAGATAAGATTTTTTTTTTTTTTTTGTAACCACGTGTAAATAATCTAGTTTTTGGCAGCCACGTGTATATTTGAATCGTGTTTTATTTTCCTTTTAGTTTCTGAATATACTACCATTTTCTTTCTACACAGCTTGTAAAAATCAATCAGGATACCCGAGCTCCAGAAGTCCTGAAGATATTTTCTGATTCTTGTCCAATAATAGATTTTTCTATAAGCAACAATACATGATTCTAGAAGCTTGTCATGTGTTGTGGCACTCATGATAATTCTCTCGAGGCAATTAATAGTGGGGTGCGAATTACCGAGAGGGTATTTACATCAACTGTTTTCTTTTTTTATTTTGTATTTTACATTAGGTAATTTATCATTTCCCTTAACTAATAGATCTTTGATGTATTGCAGATGTCTTTCGCATTACCAAATGTGGGAAAATTGGTAAAATATGGTCGATTAAGTATTCTTATTCTGGAGAATATCACACCTACATCGTGATTCAAGTTAAAGGTGCTAATGAAGGGGCTATTATGTGTGCCACGGATGAAAATGGCAATATCGGACCTCACGAGATGGCTGGTTTTGTATCTGATAACATTACCTTATGGTGCCATGAAGCTGGCATTTTAGATGGCGACTATCATTTTATACAAGTAAGGATTTCTATGCCTCATATTTTAAAAAAGAAAACTTATATGCAGACTTAGTATTTGATGCTCTTCATTCTTCCATCTGAATTATGGATTGGTTCAACTCAGGTTACTGCGAAGTCAGTTCGCCTGATTGGTTAGAAGGATGGATTACTATCGGCTGAGTGGTTTCATAGGTCTTTGTCTAATATACAATTCGCATCTGCAATTGTCAATCGGGTACAACCACCTTTCAATTTCAACAAAAGTTATTTATCCTTTTGCCCATCTAATTGAGTTGATGTAATTGTTTTACATGGTCATTGTTTTACGTCTTAGGGTCAACTAGCGACCAACAACTAGTTTATCTTGGAATTGGATTTCAGAAATTGTATGAAGTGAAATCTGGAGTCGGATGAAGTTTCATGTCTCGATATAAGTCCCAAGCTTGCTGCTGTTGGGCTTTGGAGAAAAAATGTTGTAATGCTTCTATCACTTTCAGAGTTAGAGGTTCTCTGTGTGGAGGAATTAATACATTTACCTCAGTGTGTTCTTCTGTGTGATTTTCAATGGGTATGACTTTTCTTAACCATTACTCATGTGCCATTAGATCAGTCTTCTTTTTTATGATTGATATAATTTCTTGATATTTTTCACAGGTATCGTATTTGTGATGTGCTCAAAATGACACTTTTCAGCTTTCAAGGTGGTTTATTGCAGCCACCGAGAAAAAGACACCAAGGAATTTTCGAATTTATGTAAAACACTGCGTAGATTTACATCAGGTGGTTTGCCCCGTGTGCTTTTATCAACTGTAGGAGCACCAAATTTGATTTTCATCAAAGACCAACAACTGGAGCTCAGCATTACGAATCTTAGAAATATTGAGAACGTCTGTTGTTCTGGTTTCTTATTATATCTCAGTTCAGAATTACTTAGATATTACTTAAATATCTGATTATGCGTCTCTTAATTGGACAGGCTAGCAATTGTTCAGGAAGGTGGAGTTGTGATTTGCACAAGGGGAGATGTCGATGGGAATAAAAAAGTTTCTATGACAAGCTATGGTAGACGTGTATGCCATCAATATGAAACTGAATCAAGTGTGGTTCTCGTCGAGGAGAAGAAGCAACATGAGCCAGCTTTGCAAGACATTTGGTGCAACTCCTCGACAAAGTGCTCAACACGCTATCATCCTTCAGATTGAAGAGGGAGAGTGTAACACCCCCGAACGCAGTCAAAACCGTACCTCGTCAGGTACACTCAGGCTGGGCAGCCACCCCGACATCCGAGTCTTCCCCACCTCTCAGTCCATCGATGCCGTGGAGGTATACCAAATGGGATCACACACATACCGCCACTTAACCGTATGCCCCGGTTCCGCTCCAGTCCAAAAGCTACCCGCAAACGGACTGACTCTACAACCACATCACCACCACACACTACAACTCACAACCAATCCTCCACAACTCAAACTCCCCACGAGTCAAACTCCACAGTCTCATGGCTCTCACTAGCCGAATTCAATACATCCCTATGTGGTGCTACCTGCATAAAACGTTAGTCTGCACCACAGAGGCTACCTGCATTACAACACAAGCATGCAACCAATCCATACACAAGCAAACAAAATCCATTTGAAAATGCTTCTTTTCATCAAAACCGATTTAAAACCTTCTTAGTAAATCAATTTTACTTGAAACTCCTCCTTAGACTATTACCTCAATGCAAAGCTAAACATGCCAACTTAAACTTATCGATCCTCTTACACAACTCAATGCTATTCCCGCAAAGTTCATCCTCTTAAACTCTATTATGCAACTCTTACTCCATAACTAAATGCAACTCTTACACCAAGTATAACAATTCTAGCAAAGTCTAATATTACTAAGCATGCAACCTATGGTGACTTCTTATAACCTATCACACTTTCATTTACTTTCCAATAAGTTAACAATACTAACAATTCTACAAATTATTACACATACAACCTAATATTAATTAGAATATCTTTACTAATTCAAACTATATCCAAATTCAAATATATCAATTTAATCTTGCCTAACATGCTTTCTAATCAAAAATATTAAATTAACTCACTGCTAATTACTAGCTAAAATTTAATTAATCATTCATACAACAACTTAAACTCTACTCAATTTTCTAGCCTTTAAAATTCAAATAAAATTCTCTTAATACTCATACTAACTGATTATTAAAGAGGAACTTACTCAAATAATTTCTAAAATACTAACTCTTAAATCACATGCACAAATCTACACAATCTCTAGCTTAATCACCTTTCTACCATGCAAAATAAATATCTATCAATTCAATTTTCTACTTCCTCATGCATGCATGCAACTCACTAGACTTAAGACTCACTTAACAACTACATGCATGAACATAAACACTACTACCATCTTTCTCCTTCTCAAACACTTACATGCAATGAACTCATGCAACTATCCTTACTCTAAACCCAAGAGTTTCAAGTTTAGAAAACCGAGATTTATTTTTTTAGAAATCAAAGACAACTTCCTCAATTTAGAACTTGAAATCAATTCTCCAGAAGAAAAATAACTTTGAAAATCATCTGAAATAACTCTGGAGATTCTTTACTAAATCATTTTCAAGCAATACTTAACATGCAACAACTTTACTCATCACTCAAGCAAGAAATTGGTTTTTAAGAGAGAAAGAAACCATGAAAATTCCAACCCAGTCTTTCCTACAACACCATACATGAACATAATGATGTAGAACAAGAGTGGAGAAGGGCTACCACACACTGAAACCCACCTTGGAAAAATTGGCAAAGAGAGAAGAAGAAGAGAGCAACAAGATTCACACAAGCACCAACAAGACACCTCCCTTAGCCCACGCCTAGCTCTCTTACTATCACTACTCTCACTTTAAAAACACAGAGAATCTCTTTGATTTGAGCTTTGGCAAAAGAATGGAATGGAGAGGAGAGCACTTGGTTTATATAAGAAGAGAGAAGTGAAGAGTGGAGTCTGGAGTTAGTGGGTTGATCTCCTACTAGCTTGACACATAATCTCTGGAGTTGAGAAGATTAAACTCAAAGTGTCACTAATTTCGTCCATCACACCTCCACTTATCTTCTTCATGCACAATTCTTCAATTAAACCATATTTTCTTATAATTTCTCCCACATAATCATTTTCCCAACTGACTTCTGCTCTATAAAACCTTTTCAGACATCTCTTGTATTTATTTTTAGTCATCAAGTGTAGAAATATCATGCATTGGTCGAAACTGGTCATGCAGAATATTCCCTTGGACTCCAGTTGTTGCAAGCTTCCACCTAACACCTTTGGAGAAGAAAAATCCATATCTGATGATTCCATTTTCCAAAAATTGCTCTGTCTTTTTCTGATGCTTCTTATATATGTCCTTTATGATCCCTCCAAATTTTATAATTTTTAGATAAAGTAGCTTACCTTTTGGAACTGTTTTCCTCCATGTACTTCTCTTCGTACCCTCTTGGAAATAATTTCATAACTTATGCATCCGATGTCCAAATACTGATATTCCACGTCCCAAAGCTTCCTCTTGGTGTCTAGTGCCTTGTGAAAAATCCCCAGAATTTATTGATACTCGTAACGCCCCCCTTTTGAATTTATTCCTCCGATTGGTCCTTTTTCCTCGCAAAACGATCTTCCACGATTTTTATGTGCTACCTCGAAATTTTTCTTGACTTGAATCTTTCTGTAATGGCTTCCCTAACTCCTTGTGCATCTACGCTCCAAGTGCCAGAATTTTTAAAATTGTTCCGATCCTCCATCAGAAAATATTTCTCTCCGTCGTGCTTTCCACTTTGGTATCGGGGTATTACATTCACCCCCCCCCCCTTAAAATGAATTCGCCCTCGAATTCGTTGCTCCATGCGGTCCTCTTGTCCTATCCTCAGGCTGTCTGCTCTTGGAAGTTCCAAAGCTCTCGCCATTGATTCCATAGTCCCCGTCTTCCATCCTTTTTGATTGTCCCTTTTTCCTTGCCTTGCTTCAGTCTCGGTTCCTCTTAGTTCCCTTTATTCTCCTGTCTCATTCTCTGTTCTGATCCTGATCCTTTTCATCCATTCTCCGTTCTCAACCTCATTCTCCATCTCAACCATTCACATCTTTATGCCAAAGGGGTTTTCCTAATGGTTGGGATCTAAAGACAAAGGGGTTTCTACACTCTCCCGGACCTTAACTACTCTTTCCTAGCACAAAATCAAAGTACGTACCTTGGCTCGGAAGTTTCTCTGCCGAACGAACAGCTGTGGGTGTTGGAGTCGCTTGATGTAGGTAGATTAAGGCAAGCATGCGCGAAGTGGCCGGTCTGTCCGCAAATTCCACATTTGATTGCTTCTCTCACTTGGCTGGGTGTCCTGACTCTCTTGCGGGCCTGTTCTCGGAATCTGAGACGAGCCCTCGGTCGACTAGGCTCACCGATCTCCCTCACTGTCACCGGCTCTCCTGGGTTTGGGTTGGTACCGGGGTTTCTTTTGGCGCAGGTATTTGTGGACACATGTGGGTGAAGTGGCTGTGTTGTCTGCAGTGTCCGCATCGGACCATGGCTCTCACATGCAGGGTTGGTAATGTCCTCTTACGGGCGGTCCTCCGGAAATATGCTGTGCGGCTCCCTCCGAGGTTCAGAATGTTGTTCGGGGTGTGTGTGTGGCGTCCAGAGGTAAGATGCTGGTCGTTGGGCTGGCGGTTTGCTCCTGATTCTCCTTGGGTATTGGCTGAACTCCCACTTGAAGAAGATGAAGATATGTCAATGATACCCATCGATGGCACCACTTGATCATCCGCCTCATGCTCTGATGCCGGTAGGTTCAGGTCAACGCTTGCCGTCCGAGATGTCTGTGCTTCAAAGTTGGTATTGTCCCGCTGCGGATCAGGCGAATGGCCCGGAGCTTCTTTTGGACTGGCATTGACACTCCCCACAGACTCGGCATCCGAACTGCTCGATGAACCAAACTCAGGCCACCAATAACCGCTACCTCCTGCGGTGCTGGACCACTCACCAAAGCTCGACCACTTAAACAAGGAAGAAAACAAATTCTGCACGGTTAGGTTTCCTATAAGTCATCCCATCCCAAATCTATCTAAAAATCTAGACTCTCCTATTGACGCTCATCGAACCAGTAACCAGTGATGCTTTGCCCGTTTGAAAACCGATTTAGGAAATCCATAAAAACTACATCCTTGCATTCCGGAAGCATGGTCGTAAACCACGCTCTGATACCACCATCCGTAACACCCCCGAACCGGACTAGACAGGATTGGCCGCCCAACAATCAAACAAGAACATGAACGACCAACCCTCCAGCCTAACTGATCCGGAAATGCCACAGTACGGGGTTAAGTATCGAGTCAGCTCATTCCAGGACTAAGTCCGAAAACAGAACCGTCCCAATACCTAACTCCGTTTACCTCTCGACCTCGGCCTAAGGCTTTGCAACCCGTACTTCGGTCTCGAGTTGTGAACAAGTCGGACAAACCATACATATCAGCGGAAGACTCAAATATAAAGTGCAAGGAAGTTTAAACCAAAACATACTTCATTTCATTCGTAACTTAAGTTTTCCAAGTCTTAACATCACATGAAATTCAAGAAAAACCGAATACACAAATACGTTTGTCCGCGGATTTGAAAACAGCATAGTCTAGTACAACATAAGATACGGGCATCAGCCTAAAAACTCTTGGACTTACTAAACACCACTGGAACACCTGGAAAAGCGCGCCAATCCTAAACAAAGACATGCTACCAAGCTAAGGGCTCCTGAAAGGAGAGACAGGGGAAAAGGGTGAGCAATCATAAGATTACCCAGTGAGTTTCAGGACTCACACAGGAGATTTAAAACAAAGCGGTAAATGAAATAACCAATCAAGCAATCAATCAATATAGCCGAAGCAATAGTAAAGTAAATAGCCGAAGCAAGAAAACACGTTAGCAAATGAGTGCACCAGCACTCCTCTGATGCATCTGCATCCTTCTGAAACCGCGTTCTCACAATGCACAACACGCGTGGGCACTGAGATCTCAAAGCATGGTGTGAATCCCCGTGAACACCCTGCACTTGACTATCACAAAGACCGTCAAGCCGGAACATCAAAACCAAGGCCATACACAGGCTTTCGCACAAGTGTTTCCAGACCCCAGCCCCATCCTTCCTCTTCCGGACGCTGTCAAAACCGTACCTCGTCAGGTACACTCAGGCTGGGCAGCCACCCCAACATCCGAGTCTTCCCCACCTCTCAGTCCATCGATGCCGTGGAGGTATACCAAATGGGATCACACACATACCGCCACTTAACCGTATGCCCCGGTTCCACTCCAGTCCGAAAGCTACCCGCAAACGGACTGACTCTACAACCACATCACCACCACACACTACAACTCACAACCAATCCTCCACAACTCAAACTCCCCACAAGTCAAACTCCACAGTCTCATGGCTCTCACTAGCCGAATTCAATACATCCCTATGTGGTGCTACCTGCATAAAACGTTAGTCTGCACCACAGAGGCTACCTGCATTACAACACAAGTATGCAACCAATCCATACACAAGCAAACAAAATCCATTTGAAAATGCTTCTTTTCATCAAAACCGATTTAAAACCTTCTTAGTAAATCAATTTTATTTGAAACTCCTCCTTAGACTATTACCCCAATGCAAAGCTAAACATGCCAACTTAAACTTATCGATCCTCTTACACAACTCAATGCAATTCCCGCAAAGTTCATCCTCTTAAACTCTATTATGCAACTCTTACTCCATAACTAAATGCAACTCTTACACCAAGTATAACAATTCTAGCAAAGTCTAAAATTACTAAGCATGCACCTATGGTGACTTCTTATAACCTATCAGATTTTCATTTACTTTCCAATAAGTTAACAATACTAACAATTCTACAAATTATTACACATACAACCTAATATTATTAGAATACCTTTACTAATCAAACTATATCCAATTCAAATATATCAATTTAATCTTGCCTAACATGCTTTCTAATCAAAAATATTAAATTAACTCACTGCTAATTACTAGCTAAAATTTATTAATCATTATACAACAACTTAAACTCTACTCAATTTTCTAGCCTTTAAAATTCAAATAAAATTCTCTCTTATACTCATACTAACTGATTATTAAAGAGGAACTTACTCAAATAATTTCTAAAATACTAACTCTTAATCACATGCACAAATCTACACAATCTCTAGCTTAATCACCTTTCTACCATGCAAAATAAATATCTATCAATTCAATTTTCTACTTCCTCATGCATGCATGCAATTCACTTCTTCATGGCTAGAAATATATTTCATAAAAAAATTATTGAAAATTTTACTCATACAACTATATTTTACATTCAATATTGAAACTGTTTATGTGATTATAGACGTTCTCATGAATTCTCTTTTTATATAAAAAAAACTCATGAATTGTCTCTTGATGGAAAATACTTCTCCATTGAATTGACCACTTTGGATATCATAATTATTATTGTATGACATTTTAATCAGTTTAAAATGGATCAATTCTATATTTTTATTCTTATTAAAGATCATTATTAAATACTACACACTTATTGTATTTTATATATAAAAAGTTGCTAAATCTAAAATTAAAGTAAACATTGATTTGTAATCGAATAGTTTTTTATTAGTGTTATCGGAATGTATTATTGCTCAAATTCTTTATTCATTTCTCATCAATTTGTTTAACAAATGTATTTTTTTGTTAGTGTTAATCCAGGTTTGGGAACTCGCTAGGCGTTAGTCGGGCGGTGGGTTTGGGCCTAGCGATCTATCAAATCTGTTTTGTTAAATGTTCTTTGGTGGGATCCATAATATTGTTTAGATATTTGTTTCGGTAAATATTGTCAACAAAACAACATGGTCCAGTGGTTAGAGGTGTATGCTTAATACTCTCGTTGCCCGAGTTCGAGTCCACCAGATACCATTTCCTCATTTAGTTTTTTCTTAGACTCAAAATAAAGACGTGACATGGCATTAGGTGGTGCAAAGTGAGGAAAATCACTTTCTAATTATATATAGAGATAATAAACTAAAGCACGAATAAAATGCTGTAAAACAATACACCATTGCTTTAACAAAAAGCTGTAAATAAAATACATATAGCTGAGACACAAAGCTACGATATAATATAATATGGCAAAACAATTAAGCTATCATATAATATAATACAGCGAAATATCAGTGTTATTATTCAGGAATTTACGAGACATGGATAACGCTATTATATATCAATTTAATAGCATACAAAACAACGCTATCAAATAGGGGTGATCTATTATAGCACACATGTATAATAGCGTTATTATACCATTACAATAGCGTTTTCTAGGTGCTGTGAATGACCATTTTTCTTGTAGTGAAGGTGACATATATAAATATACTTTTTGGTGATGAATTTATTGTTCATTTTTGGATCGTAGAGACACAAGAGGCACAAAACTTGGTTCAATGCCGGCGGTAGAACTGCCACGGAACGTATGCCAGCCAACAGAGAAGATTGGTTAAACACGATCAGAAGAGGAGAGATGAGAGAGCAAGGAGATCAATTTGGAATAAACCAACGGACTATATATTACGAAATAATTTATTAAAAATATACGAAAAATATGGTCTCAATATTAATATGTTACATCCTAGTTCAAACATTGTTAAAACGACAGCGGTGGAACATATAATCATCAAAAAAAAAAGACTAAATAAAAAGAATTGCAAGATGTGAATAGCACGAATGAAAGCTTGCCCGTTGACACCATAACAAACAAAAATCAACCAAAATATTATTCTTAAAACAATGTTTTATTTATTTTTAATACAAGAGAACCGAGATACATTCATCTATTTCTACTCAGATAGATGGTCAATATCACGTTCATCCAACGGCTAATAACAGATACACGTGGTAAGTCAATATTGGTTCAGCTACTGCACAAATGTCTCAAGGTACAACGTGAGAAGCTCTAACAAAAACGTGAAAGCCACAACTGTTATCAAACAACACAAAACACACACGAACACAAATAAAGACAAAGATAATGATTGCTCAGACAAATTTGTACCTATTTGATTCTCTGCATTCCTCTCTTTCACCAAACTCAGAGAGACACAATCTTACTCTCAATATATATATATACTAACTCGCATCACAGTTCTGAACAAAAGAGCATTTCTAGGGAGAGAGAAGGTAGCTTAACACTAATATTGATCGAGAGAAATGAGTAAGTTTGGTGTGTCTTTTTTCGGCGTAAGCCTATTACTGACCGTTCTTCTCGCGGCAGCCACTGCCGCAGCCGAGTATTATAATTACGGAAGTGCCCTTGACAAGACATTCTTGTTCTTTGAGGCTCAACGGTCAGGGAAGTTGCCGGCTGCTCACCGCGTCAAATGGCGTAGCCATTCTGGCCTCAAAGACTCACTTAACAACTACATGCATGAACATAACACTACTACCATACTCTTTCTCCTTCTCAACACTTACATGCAATGACTCATGCAACTATCCTTACTCTAAACCCAAGAGTTTCAAGTTTAGAAAACCAAGATTTTATTTTTTAGAAATCAATACAACTTCCTCAATTTAGAACTTGAAATCAATTCTCCAGAAGAAAAATAACTTTGAAAATCATCTGAAATAACTCTGGAGATTCTTTACTAATCATTTTCAAGCAATACTTAACATGCAACAACTTTACTCATCACTCAAGCAAGAAATTGGTTTTTAAGAGAGAAAGAACCATGAAAATTCCAACCCAGTCTTGCCTACAACACCATGCATGAACATAATGATGTAGAACAAGAGTGGAGACGGCTACCACACACTGAACCCCCCTTGGAAAAATTGGCAAAGAGAGAAGAAGAAGAGCAACAAGATTCACACAAGCACCAACAACACACCTCCCTTAGCCCACGCCTAGCTCTCTTACTATCACTACTCTCACTTTAAAACACAGAGAATCTCTTTGACCTGAGCTTTGGCAAAAGAATGGAATGGAGAGAGAGCACTTGGTTTAT